>LZPO01034890.1:512606-524753 GCA_001675575.1 Neotoma lepida | reverse complement strand
CCAAAATGTTTTCTGGTTTTCACCATGAGTTTGTATTTTAACCTATGGATTACATTATAAGTGAGTCTCTGATCTTCTAAATAACAGAATGATTTTTTAATTTTTTTATTGATCTCAATTTAATTGGACTCATTCAGTATAATCATTCAGTATAATTTGGCTTTCTATTTGATTTGTTTGACTTTTTTTGCTTCTGTGTACTGCTATGTATATACGTACACATTTATTAATTGTGGTGGTCAAATCAATATCATTAGTGATTGTACTTTTCCATCAGTTGCTAGGGAGGTGTATTAATGGCCCAACACCCTTAGGACTTTGTCTCTTTCACCTTGAGCTACAAAGTCTGGCTGCTGTCATCTAAGGTGAGGTTGTGATATACATTCAAGGGCAACAACTGATTTCAAAGTGATATTCAATACTGCTTCTTGGCTCAGTTTGTCTTGGTGTGTGAATGTGTGCTAGCTTGACTGGTGTCTTCTTCACTTAAGCTTTTCTGTATCATGTTTTGGGTATACTATTTGTGTGTCTACATCTACATCTCTAAGGCCTCGAAGATTTAAAGAATTTTCATCTGTGTGTATATGCCACATGTGTATTAGTCTTCCAGCCTGCCAGAGAGGGTAAAAAAGCCTTGTCAACAAGAGGGTTTCTTTGGGGCAAGAACCCTGAAGTAAACCATCTTCGATCAAAAGGTAATTGGGGTTTAGCCTGACCCAATCCTGGACCTCTTTTCAAAGCTATCTACCTATGTAAGGATTAGCTATCTCCTGTCTCCCTCACTTCCTACCTGGCTTGCTCACTGTGCTTTCTTCTATAACACAGAACTGCCTTCCTAGGGGTAGTACCACCCACAATGGGATGTACCCTTCCACATCATCATTAATGAAAACCTCACAGGCCAATCTGATGAAGGCATTTTCTCATCCCAGATGACTCTAGCTTGTATTAAGTTCTAGGGTGGTAAGAATAGTCCCCATAGGCACATGTATTTGAATGCTTAGTCACCGTGGAGTGAACTCAAAGGATTAGAAGGATTGAGATGTAGCCTTGTTGGAAGTATCACTGTGGGTGGACTTTGAGGTTTCAAAAGTTCATGCCAGGCCCAGTCAGTCAGTCAGTCAGTCTCTCTCTCTCTCTCTCTCTCTCCACCCCTCCCTCTCCCTTTTTCTCTCTTTCTCTCTGCAGATCAGAATGTAGCACTCAGCTACTGCTCCAGCAACTGCTGCAAGCTGCCATGCTCCCCACCATGATGATAATGGACTAAACTTCTGAAACTGTAAATAAGCCCTGGTTAAATGCTTTCTTCTATAAGAGTTGCCATGGCTGTGGTGTCTCTTCACAGCAATAAACACTGAGACAAGTTCACAGGAAAACAAGCACAGACTACTACCTTCAACTTTGAGGAAAGGATCGGGTGCTCAGACAAAGCCCTGCTGGATGGAGCATCACTATTAATGACCAGAGAAGCCACAACACACCCAGGATACACCAGGGCTCACTCATTGTCCCCAAAAGGAAGACTCACAAAGAGACCCAGCTTCACTGAGAAGCTGTAATGGTTGTCCTTTGTGTCCAGGGATGGTGAGAGATTGGGAGAAAGGGTTTATTTTAGCTTATAGTTCAAAGGAAGTCTGTCTTAGGAAGACATGTAGTATGTGTGGAAAGCTGGTGACAGGAGCAGGGCGCTGGCTGGTCACACTGTATCTCACTAGGAAACACAGTGAACAGGAAGTGAGGACTCGCTGTAATACCTCAAGCCCCCGCCCCCATGACCCACTTTCTCCAGCAAGACTTTACCTCCCAAAGGTCTCAAACCTTCCCAAAACCGTGCCACTAGCTGGATACCAAGTGTTCAAATACATGAGTCTATGGGAAACATTTAATGTTTAATCACACAGTCTGTGGTTTAAATATGAAACAGTACTGAAAGAAACTGAATGGAGGAGTCTGATAGCAAGTGAGCAAAATGGAAAATTGCCCTCTTAATCAGTTTGAGCCAATGCCCACCTTAAAGAAACCCACAGTACCATAACAATTTTGTACTTTATTCCTCATGTCCTTCAGAGGCATCTGTGGATGCGTGAGGACCTTATGCCCTGGGAAAGGGACGATGCTTGGTTGTTCTAGTTGGATGCAGGGATAGGTATGTATGATATGTATGTATGCTCAAACCACTTACAGCCTTTCTATTAGAATAAGACCTGTGGTCAATGGATCCAGAGACTCAGGGGCGCTGATCAGAGATTGAGAGAGGCCTAGCTTTGTGGTCAGTTCAGTTTCTGAATGTCTGAATGGCTCTAACAGACTTAGAAGGGAAACNTATATTNTTGCCTTGGTCTGTAAAGCAAGTTAAGAGTTAAGGAAGTATGAAAGACCAAGGAGAAGCCTACTGAGCTGCAGCAGAGAGCCAGTAGCAGATATTGTGTCTGGGTGGAGCACGAGAGAATGCTGTCCCCTCGAAATTGGAGTATGGATCTCCCTCAGTCACTTGTTCAGCTTGGCTCTGACACTAGCTAAAGTCAATAATTGTTGTAGATGATGATGGTACCAATGCAGGATCCCAGAGATGATTGTTATTCCAGAGGCTGCTGGCCTACAGACATGAGTATGACCTCTTGTCCAAAACTATTGCATCAGCCTTGGGGCCTTGGACATTTAGCTCTTTCAAATGTCCATGTCACTTGAACTGACAGCCATCATTTGATGTGACCAGTAGATGAATGTGGCTATTGTTTCAAGCATGGAAAACTAGGGGTGGCCATTTTCTTACTTCTTGGAAGGGCCCACATGGGAAACATGAGTTTCACTGACATAGCCATCGAGATTTTTTTATTCTGTCAAGGAGAAGGAAAAAGGGGGTATACTTTTACCAAGGGATACAGAAGATCTCCACAAAAGTCAGTACTGGAAGGTCATCTTGTAAGAAACTAGCAAGGACAACAATGCTCCCTGATGGACTGGTGGTAGTCAAGCGCTAAGGCAGCTGCCACGTGAATCCCAGCATTAGACTTTCTGGGGTTCACTAGATAACACTTGGTGCCCCCATGGTAGGTGACAAATAGGGATTTGAGTAACCACAGTCTGGCAAAATCTTGCTAACTGGTTCTCAGAGAGGGGAGGTCTTGAGGACAGGGATAACGTCTGGGTTAGCCATTGAGCACGTAATCAAGAGCCTGCAAGTGAAGGCTGAGGTGAAAGAAGTCTAGAATAGCACTGGCAAACAGTACAGCAGGGGCCTGTCGTGGGCTCTGTCTCCTCAAAGCAATTACCCTTGATACTTAGGGAGTGATATCAGATTAGGTATCCACACCTGGGAAAGGAATGGTGGTGGTGTGGGTTGGAAAGATGTAAAGTTAGCCATTGAAGCAGGTAGAATGTCTCATCCAACCCAGCAGGAAATCTGACTTGAGTATTACTACCATAATTGTCACATGTTGGGCCCAAGAGATCAGGTCCATCCATAATTCTCTTCAATCAGTTACCAGGTGTGGACTGCCCCAAGAAAAACTGACCTAGAGCAAAAAGACCCGGACAAATGCAGACCTTGAAGGAGACAATGAACCTGAAGACTCCAGGCTAGGTGACATAGTAATTTCTACTATGCCAAGTAGGACCAAGAAGAAGTGAGCTAATGCTGTCCACATAGAAAGCATGAGGATGATGGAGTCCATGGAAGCAGCCTTGGGAATGTCCCCAGTCTTGTCCATTGCAAGCTTTCTTGTTTTGCTCCCTATGTCCTGGTCTGGCTAAAACTGCTGAAGGTATTTTAGCTGTTGCTTTTCTTAGTCATGCTTTAGTAGTCTCCAACCAGATCTTTTCAGATTGGGCCCAATCAGGAAAGAGGCTGCTTACTGCCTCTCCTAATGTCTGGGTATTTGATTTTGTTACCCTGTCCTCTTAGCTCATTCTTTGCTTTGAGATGGACTGTAGTCTCCTACTGCTGTCCCCTTACCTCTGGTTCTGAAGTTTCCAGGAAACTTTTCAGGAAAGGTCACACTTAGAGATTCTACAAGGATGACTGATTGGACCTTTTTGACTGAAAAACTGGAAGGCTGCAAGTCCAGAGCCAGATTAATTACCTTTGGGCTACCTTCTCATGCATTGCNCACCCTTGTGTTTGATCTCCCATGTTTATGACTGCTACATGAATCCTTTTGAACTATAATAACCACAAACTTCCACCAACCAGAGGCTACGATAGTATCTGAGGCTTTATTTCCCTGTTATAGTTGCGGTTTTTTTTCTCTTTTTTTACTCTTTGGGGGACCTGTCACCCAGCTCCCAAATAAATCAGAGTCTTATTGTCGCTTATGAGTGCCTTAGCTTGGCTTGTTTCTTGTCAGATTTCCTAACTTATCCCCTCTACCTTATGCCTCTGGGCTTTTACCTTTCTCTATTCTATGTACTTTACTTCTTACTCCATGGCTTGCTGTGTAGCTGGGTGCTGGCCCCTCGAGTCCTCCTCCTCCTCTTTTGCTCTTAGATCTCTTTTTCTCCTATCTATTCTCTCTGCCTGCCAGCCCCACCTATCCTTTATCCTGCCTTGCTATTGACCATTCAGTTCTTTATTAGACCAATCAGATATTTTAGACAGGCAAAGTAACACAGCTTTACAGAGTTAAACAAATACAACATAAAATAATGCAACACATCTTTGCACCATTAAACAAATATTCCATGACATAAACAAATATAANACATCTTAAAATAATATTCCACAACACCCTGCTATGCTATAACTTGTCTACCTGGTGTTTCCACCACTTACTTGATTTTTATGACTTTCCTTTTTCAGGAAGTATACAACTTCATGAAGCTATCACCATGTTGGAACATAGTATTATAGCTAGAAATGTGGTCCCAAGCCATGGTCACTCATCTAACTTCAGAATAAGCTCTCATTCCTTTTGAGGTGAAGCTGGTTTTGCTTTGACAGTTTTGGGCACCTGAAGGTACAGCTGCAAAAATGCTCCACTTTTGGGTTGATGTTGCTGAGCTCCTGGATTTTAGACCTCCAGTGGTTTGGTTGATGGACTACTGGTTGNTTGTTCTGAGCTGGTTACCTGGATCCTGTATTGTCCTGATGTATATGTTTCAAAGCACTCATTTTAAGATAAACATTTTAATTTTTAGAAATTGTTTGACAGCTTCCTGCACTCCCATAGTCACATCCACCTCCATTCCCCGTTCTTATCCCCTTCTCCAGGAGGCACATCCACCTCCATTCCCCGTTCTTATCCCCTTCTCCAGGAGGCACATCCACCTCCATTCCCCGTTCTTATCCCCTTCTCCAGTAGTCACATCCACCTCCATTCCCCGTTCTTATCCCCTTCTCCAGTAGTCACATCCACCTCCATTCCCCGTTCTTATCCCCTTCTCCAGGAGGCACACTTCTCAACAAGTCCCCTCCTATGTTCATGTCATCTTTTGTGTATGTGACACGGAATTTAGTTACTTACCTGAACATGGATAGGAGGTTATTCATCTGACCAGGAGCAACTTACTTGTGGTTACACCACCAAAGAAAATGACTCTTCCTCACAAGTGTTAAATGGTAATAGTCCCCTTGGACTCCCTATCCATGTGAAATGGTGACAGGCCCAATCTTGTGGAAATTTTGTGCAGATAACCACAGCTGCAAGTGAGTGCATGGCCATGTCATGTCCAGAAGGTGTCTTTCTGCTGCACAGCTCCTGTTCTCTGGCCATTACATCCTCCTGCCCCCTCTTTTTTCATGTCCCCTGAGCCTTAGAGATAGAAGATACACTATTCTGTTTGGATCTGAGTATCCACCATCACTTACTCTTGGCTCTTTGGCTACACATTCAGTTTCAGAGCATTCAATTTCTGTTTTCAGAATTTTCATTTTCTTACATTTCCCCATTGTTCCTCCACTATCTAACTCTGCATTTTTTTGTGACTTCTGTTTATAGAAACTTTGATGCTTAAGTTTAGGAATTGTGTTGTGTCGTCTTATAAAGACACTGAAGATAAGAGGCACTTGTTTCCTCCAACCCAGAAGGCTGGGGAATAACCCCATGATGTATGTAGCCACCTGACAGGGAAGCCAAACAGAACATATCCCATTTCTGCTTGGGAGGAATTTTATTGGATCAGCCAGGAAGGCACATACAAATAAAGGTTGGTCGACCAGAGTCTCAAGCCCTCTTGTATCCTCCTAAGCACTTAAGGCAGGCTAGAGATTCAGTGGGAAGAATGGACCACAGGGAGCCACTCTGAAAGGATTCACATAACACTGACCTGAAGCATAGATCTCTAGCTCACACGGGGAGGCTTGGCCTTTAGGAGAAATTGGGAAGCAGAGATTCAAGAAAGTAGAAAATGTTTGGAGAAAAATCTTGCCATTTTGTGCCCCAGCTGCTTTTATGTTTGATAATTATAATTTAACTTCAAGTATTTGGGAAAGTAGAGGAAATCTAATTAAAGATATTTTAGCTTCACTGGTTTTCTCAATGGGTAAGAGTTGATATTCCTAAATTGGCTTATGTTCTAAGCAATTGAATTAAAGACCATGAATGGGCGGGCAATCTACTATAACTGGAATTTTATGTGTGTATGACTGCATGCATGGAGGTGCACTATATGCATGCAGTACCCACAGAGGCCAGAAGAGGGCATCAAATCCCCTGAAACTGGAGTTTCAGATGGTTGTGAGCCACCTTGTAGGTGCTGGGAACTGAGCTTGGGTCCTCTGCAAGCGGAGCAAATGCTCTTAACTAAGCCATCTCTCTAGCCCCTACAATTGGATNTAAAAGCACAAAAATAAAGGATAAACTGGATAATTTTCTAAAAATTTTCAAAACTATAGGTTAAAAGGAAATATTAAATAGGAAATTAATAAAATTTTAGAGGGTGTAAAGCCAAAATTCTGAAAAATAACCTTTTCAACACTCTATACTCAATCTTTCTCTGACCTTGACTCTTCTTGTTTTCTCTCAAAGCAAAACAAAGTTATATGTTGAAGGGAAAGATAGTTATGGTCTGTGTCTTTTGTGTTGCTGTGATAAGACACCATGACCAAGGCAGCTTACAGAAGAAAATTTAGACAGAGTCCATGGCCATCAAAGTGAGGAGCACAGCAGCAGGCAGGCAGGGATGGCTCTGGAGCAGTACTGACAGCTTACATTTTGATCCACAGTATGAAGCAGAGGACTCTTAACTGGGAATGGCATGGGCTTTTGAAACCTCCAAGCCCTCCCCCAATGACACAGCTCCTCTAACAAGGCCACACCTCCTAACCTTCCCAAACAGTTCCACCAGCTGTGGACTAGGCATTCAAATATGTGGGTGCCGTTCTTACCCAAGCCACCATGGGGAAGCTGTTGTATGCCGTATCTACTCCCTAAAAAGACTGGGCTAAAAATTTTGATTGTGATGTTTTCTGAGTCCTATTAAACTCTCCAGGAATTACTTTTTAATTCAGGCCATCCTATTAACCTATAAAAATACAATTTTCTGATTTTATCAGATGTCTATCCATGGGGCTGGAGAGAGAGCTCAGAAATCCCCTGCTGCCCTTGCAGGGGATTGGACTTTGGTTTTCAGTACCCATACTGAGTGGCTCACAACCACCTGTAACTCCACTCTTGGGAAATAAGATATAATAAATTATTGGATAAAATGGTCAATCTTTTCTAGCTGCNCATGTTTCCTGCAACAGAGCAACCTGTCCTGNTGACCAATTGGCCTGTCCTGTGATAACCATGTAGCTGGATATACAATACAAATATATGTGACCCAACCATGTCTATCAACCATATGAATTCCAGTCTGTATGAGGAAGTTGGTGGAATTAAGTAGTATTTATATCATGTAGAACTTATCAGGAATGGAAGGCTTCAAGCCTTCTGACTTCTGCCCTATTCTCAGATGAGATAAAGGTTTAGGAATGACTTCTTATCCAAACTATATGAAAACAATTGACTTCCAATGTCAATGAGTTCGTGGTTGATTCATCAAANCTGACCCAACTGATAGAACCAGAAGAGTTTCCCAGAGGTATAGGTACTGCNCTAGAAATCTGGGAACACACCAAATTTGCACAGGAGAGCTGCAATGTTGCGAGTCCAGAGCCTGATTATCTTGGCTGTCTTTCACTGCCCACTTCTGTGTTGGACCTGGCACAATGGCTAATTAGGTAAATCCTTTTGGAGGGTACAAACAAGACCACAAGTTTCTACCAGTCCAAAGGCTNAGGAATGCCATCAGATAGCATTTGAAGTCTGTAGTAGATTGTCCAGCTTTGCTGTAGCCCACGTCCTCAGTGTCTCCAGCGTGCTCTGAAGTGCTTGTTGATGAGTTTCTTCACCCTATTACATGGAACATGATATTTGGAGTAACCTGAGCATGTTCCTAGGTGATAGTTTAGTCTAGGGCTGAATATGAGTGTCATCTCTTATTCCCTTTATTGTGAAAAGCATGTTCTTGTGTCGTTAACTAAAATGTCTGAAGTTTAAGGGTTAGTAGGGAAGGGGAAGGATCACCCTAAAGCTCAAGGGGAAAAGGCCATCAAAACAGATATGGCACCGGAGAGAGGGCTCAACCTGTAAGAACACTTGCTGGTTTTGAGGACCCGAGTTCAATTCCCAACCTATGTGAAGCAGTCACAACCTCCTGTAGCTCCAGCTCCGGGGACCCTACGACCTCTTCTGTCCCCTACAGGCACTGCACTCATATGCACAAGTCACCCCCACCCTATAGACACATAATTAAAAAAAAATTAAAGGTGAGATTTTAAAAAGCAAATATAGTAAAACTCAGATGAATCNTGGTTCACTAATCTGATAGGACACATTTAAAGTCTGCTTCTCATGATTGGATGCACCACAGTAAGGGGACTGATCTGAATGGACTAAGACAGGAGCATGGCTGTATGCATCTTTTGTTATTACCAAACCCTCTAAAATGAAAATACGTTAGTCATGTGCATAAAAATGTTTTATCTTCTAAAGTATACTTTTATAAANAGTGATCAGCTTTTTTAAAAGGTCTCTAAGCTTATTTCACTGTAGTTCTTAGTTTTAGGCATTGTCATAGCTGACATAGTTTAGAAACTGGTAACCCCAAAGGANAGAATGAAACTACAGTTCCATNCACCTGTGAATAAGACATANTTTATTCTATTTTGAGTGATCACNGCCCAGGAACACAGATTTAGGTTACCCCAAATTCCATGTTTCAAATTGGAAGCAGTTTCATGAAGTTTAGTTTTACAGAACAAAATTATAGATCGAGGCAAGTTTAAAACACACTGGTGGAAACATCAGGCAGGTACAGTGAGATGTGGGAGCTGTTCTACAGACCTGTGATGCTACCTGATGACATCTTAGCAGAAAGCCAGTTTCTTCCAACCCAGAAGCTCTTTTAGTTCCAATATAGAAGTGGGAGGTATGGTGATATTTTATTTGTGCACCCCAATAAAGCAGATCAGAGGAAAAAGACAGCCANTATATTAAACATAGAAGTCAGGCAATGATAGTACACAGCTTTAATCCTAGCATTCGGGAGGCAGAGATTCATCCAGATCTCTGTGAGTTCAAGGCCACACTGGGAACAGAGTCAGGCCTGGTGGCACACGCCTTTATTCCCAGCACTAGTCAACCATAGAGGTCTGGAGGTCTGTACAGACAGAGAGGAAGTGATATAGCCGAGTGGAAAGAGGAAGTGTTGTAGCTGGGTGGGGAGAGGAAGTAAGATGGCAGGGGACAGAAAGGTATATAAGGCGTGAGTATACAGGAAGTAGCTTTCTTGGGCTGAGGATTTCCTAGCAGTAAGAATGTGGCTGGCTTCTTTCTGCTTCTCTGATCTCTCAGTTTTCACCCCAATATCTGGCTCTGGGTTTTTTATTAATAAGACTGTTTAGCAATTCGTGTTACAGGGAGAAATGGCTGTTTAGCCTCTGGCCCCACAGCGTTCCAATCTCTCCATAGTGATGTAGTGGGTAGNTGTTCCAGCTTCGATCTTGAAACACTGCCCCCAGAGTGNCAGCAAANAACTGCCACACCTGTCTATGACCTGCCACTGGGGCGTGGCTAAGAGGGAGCCCCTTAAGACCTGAGGTACCTATGTGCTTGGTCCCTTCTTGATCCCTCGTGGTCCTGGAGGCTGGATTGTAGACCAAGCCAGATTTCTCTGCTGGATTGTACCTCATCTCTCCCGGATCCTGTAACCTACCCCTTACTTGCTGTAAGTTACCCCAGAAATAAACTTCTTTTGATTACTAGATAAATTACGTGGAATTGCCTCATTAATTACAGTTATATCTGGCGCCCATGTGAGGCAAATTCCTGCCCCTCTTGGGAACCCAGCAAAACTCGCGTGGGAATTAATCCCCCGCCCCACCCCCAACACACCCGCAACAGACACAGAGTTTGTGGGTGCTAGGCCCCTGGCCGTCGTCCCACCACACTCACCAGCCCGCTCATCACAGGCACTCTCTCAGTGCCGGCACACTCCCTGTGTCCTGGGGCAGCTCCAGAGTGTGATTCCCAGCTCACAGTCCCTACTGGTGCTCAGCTACCANAGAGCCGCNGGGANTGCCTATCCCCTCCCCATGAAGTTCTAATGAGCTCTGCCAACATGGCCTCCGTTCAGGAGTTTGCATTCACAGCCAGGTGTGCAGCTTCCTTTCACAAGTGTTTGCTTACACATCCACCACACAAAGTTCCCCAATCTTCTGGAAAGTTCTCACCCCTGTTATTCAGTTGTTGCAAACTGATTAGATTACAGTTCTATATTTTTTAAACCAATTTGTCCTCCTGAGCTTGACAGACTTGAAGGTGCAGAAAACACTCTGACGTTAGNATGCTGACTAAAGACACTCTATACAATTTCCAGGATGAACAGTCCCCGCCGAAGCATCTCAAATCTGCTGTCCTACACAGTCAAGGTTAGCTGATAGAGAGCACTTGACCTCTCACAAACACATGCATGCACAGCACATCTTTTTAAAACTTTAATGTTTTAAATTATAGGCATGCATGTGTAGAGGAGGTATGTTCATGAGTGCAGGTGACTGGAATCCAGAAGGAGGGCTTCATATTCCCCCAGAGCTGGAGTTACAGGCAGTTGTTAGCCAACCCATGTAGGTGCTGGGAACTACACTGAGGTCCTCTGAAAGAGAAGCAAGTGCTCTTAACCACTAAGCAATCTCTCCAGGCCCAGTGCAGGACATCAGAAATACTTTCGTGTTGTTTTTTTTCAGCGAGATTGTAGTGAAAAATATTCATGGTATAGACATTTGTTAGATGTAATAGCAAGGTCTCTTTTTTATTAAATTTGTTCCATCAATAGTGCACACATTCCCAGCTTTAGCCTGACCACCCTTTGCTTAGGAATGATATAATGGCAGAATTCCACCTCCATTGTAGCTGGAAGCTCACCCTGGTATCAATAGTGATTCGACTTATATTTTTCATGAAGGGTCGTCTCATGTTGAATATTGCTGACAGAAGTAATTTAGAGTATATATCATTTTTGAAATGNNATCTGGAGATACCACAATCTGAAACATGTTCAAAACATTTGTTTTCATCCAGCTGCANAGCCGCCTTCCACACTGTGTAATTTGTTCTAACCCCTGTTTCTTCCACTCTTTATTCTTTTCCGTGTATCTNCCAGAAGGATCTGCTGATAGGGTTAGGCCCTTTCTCTCCAGTGTGTCCCAGCAGTTTANATCCTGGCTGGAAGGAACCATGTGCTTCCCCAGTGGTAAATGGATTTTTATCTTTCACTCCTAAACATTTATTAAGTTTGGTGACATCTTTAACAGCANTGGAGTAAGAGTTNCAGAATTGCAGACACTTCTGCTCTGGAGGCTGAGTCTGGACTTACCAGAATTAGCTAGNAATACTTNAAGATTGTGACTAACATAGCAAGACACCACTATACCCAGGAAAGAAAAATGATCTGTATTGTTAATGGCAAGTTATGCTGTAACAGGCTTGATAATCTCAATTACTCTTTTGGCAGATTGCTTGGAAGAATTGATTTGTTTTACAATGGCCACATTATGAAGTAAAACTATAGGAGGAATAGAAATAAGCTCTTNGGTTATTTTGAATGTGGGGCTTAAGGGGGACACAGATGGATTAAAAGGGATGATAACTTTTTAGATGGGTTATT
>LZPO01034890.1:488932-500550 GCA_001675575.1 Neotoma lepida | reverse complement strand
CTCTCTCTCTCTCACACACACACATGCTCTCTCTCTCTCACACACACACATGCTCTCTCTCTCACACACACACATGCTCTCTCTCTCTCTCTCACACACACACATGCTCTCTCTCTTTCTCTCTGTCTCACTCCCTCTCTCACACTTTCTCTCTCACAGGCTCTCTGTCTCTCTCACACACATGCTTGCCCTCCTCTCTCACACACTCTTCCCCCCTCCCCCCTCTCTGCCTCACTCTCTCTGTAAGTGTTACAGCTCACATGGAAAGATGTCCTGGTGGTCGGGAGTCAATCAAGGAATACCACAAAGTCACACCACACAACAAACCTCACACAAGAGATTTCTTGGGAGGAAAAAAACAGGAGGGTGGCTACCTCTGCTTGAGAGAAACAGCAGAGAACTGAACAGAAGGCAGGGCTTATATAGAGTTTCTTGGAGAGGGGGTAGAGCTTTCCAGGGTGGAGATTGGTGGATTTCACATCCAGAGATTGGACTTTTTACTCTGTGGGATGGGGTCTGGTCCAGCTGTTAGGGCAGTTAGAGTGTTCTGTGGGTGGAACCTGGCAGTTAGAGGTTCTTGGGGGAGGGGCCTGGCTTGAGGGGTTTGTACTCTCTCCCCTCACTTTTGCTTCCTCCCTCTCCCCTCTCCCTCCCTCTCCCTTCCCCCTCGCTCCCTGTGGGTAGGTCCACAGTTTACATACATACACACACACACACACACACACACACTCACACACACACACACACACATATATATATTTCCGTGGTACAAACGGTAACTTGTAGCCTCTCAGGATTGAAAACAGTATGCTGCAGTACTTGAAACTTCTCATATTATAATAGAAGGGTAATATTCTTCAAACATGTCAGAATGGCTCNAGATCTTGGATATCATGGAACCCAGACAACAGCAGAGAAGAAAATTCCCTTAGTGACTGACCAATCAGATCAGGACAGGAAAGAGGGGTAATTTAAGTGGATTTATCTAAAGAGGATTTACTCAAGGAGGGGAATCCTAAAAGAGGTGGGACAAGACAAAGGGAGCAGCAACCAGAGAGCAGTTATCCACTAGGCCCTGGAGGAGGACCACAGGGAGGTGGTTACTAGAACCCAGCACAGAAGACAGCACGAGAGAGACACTCAGAAGGTGCTAGAGCTTTCGGTGGAAAACACAAGCACTGCCGAACAAGTTGTTGGGACGGAGACTCAACACCATCTTCTGCCTTTATTCCACCCCTGATCCTCCTGTGAGTGCCTCCAATTGGCAATGTCTGCAAAAATCCAAATTATCTATGGACACAGCTGTACCCGCCAGACCCCCTCCTACCCAGGACAGGGCACAGAAAGCCACTTACCTGTGTCATAGACAATCTGAAGCACTCACACTGAAAACCAAGAGATGGTGCCCTCAAGGCCCAGCTATATTGCCCACACATAGGGAGCCGTGATGATGAGCAGCCACTGTGATTCTGAGCTCTCTGCCAATGCTGGCAGAATCTCTGCTGGACCAGTGTTGAGGTCGGGTGCCCTATTTCTCCCTCCCCCTCCTACCACTGTCTCTGATCATAACAAACATCTTACATCATGACCTATCATAGTGAAGGCTTCCAGAGAAGCCAACCCATGGTAGCAGGGAACAGGTGACAAAATCCACAGTTCAGCCTATGTATATGTGAGAAAAAAATGGACAAGCACAGAATAGCCAAGGAATAGGCACTTGGCTCTACTGCTCTCTCTGCTGCCTGAACTCTGCTGTAAGGGGAGGGATGGAGGATTCCACATGTCATCCATCTGAGNAGGCCTGGAGCATCTGGGAGCATCTATAAGGACATGGGGAGCTACTATAAGGTATATTTACCCATCACAAACCCCGCATGGTGCACCAGGATCTGTCTGCACATAGTTGTCACAGTAGCTCTAGTAGCCTGCGTGAGACTCCCCCGCCTCCTGAGCACTGTCAGGGAAAGCTTTGCACTGATGCTAAATGATGCAGCACTAAGTGAGGTGATTAAACAGTTCAGCAGCAGGAGCATCCTCTCAGGGAGAAGAGCAACAGGAGGCTTCGGGGACATGCCTGAGTGAGTCACAGCCAGGGTCTAGGGAAGGAAGCTGGCTGGTGGCCCAGGGAGTAGCTGAACACACCTCTTCCCAAGAGAATAGTGGCTTGGTCTGCTTGGGGAAAGGGTCACTACACACACCAAATGGGATGTGCTTAGAGGAGTTTTGGGAGTCCTGGGTACCTGAGACCAGGACCAGGGATCTTTGAATTGAGCCAGTTAACTAAACNCTATTTGTTTGTCTCTTCTGGCCTGTTGTGTAATTCCACACTTTCAGATTTCCCAGCATTAAAGGCTATGACTATAACTGCTGCATGTGTCAAGATTCCCCTGTCAAGGGGCATCCTTTTCAGATGATGATCTGGGGGATTCCAGGCCTGTGCACTAAAGAACCAGATAATTAGATAAACACAGCTCATTACTCGGCATTACTATAGCAGAATGCTTTTCTTAGTGACTTATTTTTTTATTTTATTTTTTCCCTTTTCTGATCCTGTGAATGGTAGCTGAGCAGTTCCTTTCTAGCACAGGAGGAGCTGGGTCACTGTGCCGCCACCTCCATCCTTAGGACTTGTAGGGGAATTGCCCTCACCCACCACACAGCCCCCATGGCTGTCTGCTTTTGTATCAGGGTATCAAGATCAGGTGAGCCTTGGTTCAGAAGCTGGGGAATGGTCACAGGGCTGCTGCCATCCCCTGAGGATTCTTTGTCACCCCCAACTCTCTCATCTGCAAGCACCGACTCGACGCTGTGCCGTGTGGCTGGAAGAGCCCCCAGTGCTCCTTTCCTTCAGCTCTTCATTCTGCCTCTGTTGGGCTACCCGGCTTCCCTGTGACTTGTCTCTTGGACCTTCACTGCTTACCTCCACAGCTGTAGCTGGATAGGCAGTTGAAAGTGTGCCTGGTGATCAGGCCTCCCAGATGTCCCCCCAGAGTGAGTAAAACCCATTCCAGACTCAGTCTCTGGATCCCAGCAGGCTACATGAAGATTCCAGAGCCTCCTGTCCTGGAGACTGCTGAGACCCTGCAGTGTGCCTTACTGTATGTTACCTCAGGGGTCTGCCACTCTGGCAAGTGGCTCCTAAGTATAAAGCCAAATATTTTGTTCAGAATGGAAGAGAGTGGGTGTGGTGGCTTGAATGGCCCTATAGGCTCATAGGGGGTGGTACTATTAAGAGGTATGGCATTGCTGGAGGAAGTGTGTCACTTTGAGGTGGGCTTTGAGGTTTCAGATGCTCAAGCCAGGCCCAGCGTGGCTCTTTCTTCCTGCTGCCTGCAGATCAGAGTGTAGAAGTCTCAGCTACCTCTCCAGCACCACATCTGCCTACACACTGCCATGCTTCCCTCCATGATGATAATGGACTAAACCTCTGAACTATAAGCTAGTTAAATGTTTCCTTTGTAAGAATTGCCATGGTCATGGTGTCTCTTCACAGCAGTGAAACACTAAGACAGAAGCTGACAGGCTGGTCCTCCCTCCCTCAGGTACTTGTCAGCAGAGTGTCCCCAGTGCCCCAGACTCTNTGAAAGGACTACACTGAGCCATGGACTATGGCTGAGGCCAGCAGAGCTTGCTCAGCAGCTTGCCCCTGGTTGTGGGTGAGTGGGGCCCCAAAGGAAAACGGGGTTAACCAGTCAAACTTATAGCAAAGACTGACTTCCTGAGGAACTCACTACAAAGCTTAAGAGAAGGATCCCAAACTGTCCTAGTGTGGCATTTTGTTGTAACATCCTGAACTGACTGGGTTATAAAGACATTCTTCTAGTTCTGGAAGTGAAGAAGTTGAAGACAAAGGACTGGCATGCTCACAGTGCCTGCCTGGTGAGAGCCCATGCTGCTGGTGTACCAATGGCACCATTTTTCTGTGTTCTTAGAGAGAGGCCAAGCAAGCTCCTGANGCTTTTCAGAAGGGCATGAGTCCCTTCGGAAGAACTCTACCCTCAATGCCATGACCATTTCCCAAAGGTCCTATGTCCTCATTTCCTCACCTGGGATTAAGAGTTTAACACGGGAGCCGGGCGGTGGTGGCGCACACCTTTAATCCCAGCACTCGGGAGGCAGAGGCAGGTGGATCTCTGTGAGTTCAAGGCCAGCCTGGGCTACCGAGTGAGTTCCAGGAAAGGCACCAAAGCTACACAGAGAAACCCTGTCTCAAAAAACAAACAAACAAAAAAGAGTTTAACTCTGGGGCTAGAGAAGAGAGTTCAGTGACTGTGTTCACTGCCCTTTCAGAGTACCTGAGTTCAGTTTCCATCTCACACACACACACACACACACACGTGCACACATGCACACACGCACACACGCAGGCATGCACGCACGCACACACACACACATGCAGCTCACACACACATGCGGCGCGCACACACACAGGCACACAAAAGAAAAATCTGAGTGGTAGAGCGGCTTTCTCATTAGTAGAAGGACCTTCCTTCAGCAGCGTTGAGCAGCAGCTTNTGTTTTGCAAATCTTTGAAACAGCCAGGGGTAGGGTGCTGTCTGATGTTGTAGTCACCTTAAATCTTAAGTGATGCCAGCTAATCTCATTCTTCAGACTTCCTGGGTTCTGAGCGGACCTGTTCAAATCCAAAACTCTGCAAACCATTTTGTTTTGATGTCCTTCCTCTTCANCCCCCTGGCCTCTCACAGCCTGGTCATGAGTTTGCATTAGAAGCGAGTAGACAACAAGCACAAGAAATATTTCGACCACTTTCTTTAAATCTGAAGGGGGAGAAAACCAAATTCTATTCCACCAAATGTATTACAAATTGAGATTCTATGCACGACTATGCCACACTAGACATGTTCTTGAACCTGTTCAAATTAAATCCCATTAAATGCATCAGGAAAGAACTCACACTAGAGGATGTCTCATGTTAGAGGATTCCTAATAAAATGACTGGATTTGTGTGTTACATTTAAAGTGACTGGTAGGAACGAACCATTTTCCAATTGCTTCCTATTGAACCAGGGCATAGATGGCGGTTAGTAATTCTTTGTCTTTTTCTGGGCAGGGGAGCAGGGAAGACTCACTTGCCAGTTCCAGGAAGGTAGATGGATTATTCTAGAAAGTTAATGTAAATCTAGAGCCATTGTGCCTTGTGTAGTTCATTTGCAGGGGGCTGCTGCATGGTCTCCACTGCTCTCAAGACAACTTCCTGGTTTCTAGAAAGTTCAGATTATTTCCATCCTTAATGTGTTTCTCATGGGCAGGAACTGCCTATTGGGGAGAGTTGAGGGAAACTGAGGCAGAAGAACATGATATAGAAGTTGTCAAAACACATTGTCTACTGTATACTTCCTGAAGGTACCCAATTCTGAGTCTACTTCATTCTCCAAACACTGATTCTGTTTATTGTTGTCACTGCCCATAGGTGGGTGACTAAACCTCCTGCTTCCAATGCAGTAGACCCATCAGTTGCTCCTGTCTCAACAGAAGGGAAGCTCACTCTGTAGCAAGGTCTTGCTTTCTTCTAGGTGAAGGTGAGGTTGCATTCCAAAGCCTAGGATGGGTTGCCACTCAGGTAGCCCCTGGCCTGCCTACCTTGTCATATGATGTTGACCGGGTCGGGTCTCTCTACTACTCCCCCCTTCCCCTTTTCTTGGAAGCACTACAACTGTGTGTCCCTAGGAAGATATACAGACAAGTCTATGGTCCCAAGGTGAGTCTTCGACATCCAGACCCTCAAAGGGCCCATGTGAGGAGGAGGATGAAGTGAAGCTCCACAGAACTTACCAATGATGAGCAGAACAGAGATCCAAAAAACCGGTCCCAGTGGTATGCTTTTGCTGAATGACTATAAGCTGCCTCAAGGAAGGCAGGTCTGTCTCATCCATCTTCAGTCCTTGGTGACAAGATGTTTTGATAAATGTGACATGTGTTTGTTGTCTAAAAGTGCATGTTTGAAAGAAGAAAGGAGCATTGTCTCCCAAGCATTGTCTGAGATGCTGAAGACCAGTCCGAGCCTAGAAAGCTGGTTGTCATAAATGTCAGGGTCTTTGGAGGGAGAAGTAATCCGTCCTGACATTTGGAACATGAGGCAGAGCTCCTGCAAGCGCCTGACCCAGGGAATTATCTTAGACGCTCCCAATGGAGTAGGTAGCCTGGCTTTAGGAGAAGAGGCCCATTAATTTCCCTGTGTCTGCTTCTCTCTCTCTCAACATCTCAGCCATAGGTATCCACTGCATTGCTTTCTTCGGTTTTCATCTATCTATACCTACCATACAGTGACAGAGTGAGCCAAATTCAGTCTAACATAAAAAACAGGGATCTTTCCCACACAGTTGAACTTCACATTGAAGGAAGCTATGCCCATCATGATGGTTTGGGATGAAGGGTATTTTTGGCTATTTTGTCATACTTTTCTTTGATCTTTTTATTTACTTAATTTTTTTTCACTTTACATACCAACACTGTTCCCCCTCCCTCCCCTTCTCCCAATCCCACCCAACCTTCCCCCCTCCTACCCCTATCCACTCCTCCTAGGGGTAAGGCCTCCCTTGGGTGTTCAACACAGGCTGGCTTACTAAGTTGGGGCTGGACCAAGCCCCTCCCTCTACTGCATCAAGGCTGAGTAAGGCATCCCACTATAGGGAATGGATTATAAAAAAACAGTTCATGTACCTGGGATAAGTCCTGGTTCCATTGCCAGGGGACCCACAAACAAATCAAGCCACAGAACTGTCATCCTCATTCAGAGGGTCTAGTGAGGTCCCATGCAGGCTCCCCAGCTGTTAGTCCAGAGTCTGTGAGCCCACACTAGCTTGGGTTAGCTTTCTCTGTGGTTCTCCCTATCATGATCTAGACCCCCCTTGCTCCTATAATCCCTCCTCCCTCTCTTCAACTGAACTCCAGGAGCTTTGCCAAGTGCTTGGCTGTGGATCTCTGCATCATAGAACCTACATCCAGGGACTGATGGAAGCAGATGCAGAGACCCTTTCTTTGATCTTAACCTTTCATAAATTGCAGCAAAAATGGAGAGCCTAAACTGAGGGCCAGGACGTTTAGCACTAACTTCTCTATTAACAAATGTGAAGATTTTTTTCATGCTTCTTTTAAGAGTGTTGTCATGGTTAATCTTTATACTTTTGTTTTGAGATAGGGTCTCACTGTGAATCATTGGCTGGCACAGAATTATGTAGACCAGGCTGTCCTTGAACTGACAGAGATCTTGCCTCTGCCTCTTGAGTGTTGGCATTAAAGGTGTGCTATACCAAGCCCAACTTGTCATAGTTAACATCAATTGTCTACTTGTTGGGATATACAGTCACCATGGAAANATCTGNAGGTATGTCTGGTTTAACTGAGCAGAAAAGACTCACCCTGAGTGTGGTAGTACCATCTGTGGTGATTTAAATGAGAAATGCCACCCATAGGCTCAGGAACGTGAATACCAAGTCCCTGGTTTGGCACAACCTTAGAGGAGGATATGTCCCTGAGGGCAGGCTTTGAGAGTTCATAGCCTCACTCCAATCCCTCAACCCCAACTGTGTTTGAGGATGGTAATTGCTCGACATCCTGCTCAAGCTGCCATATGGACTCTCCTTCTGGAACCCTCAATGAGTTGCTTTGGCCAGGGCATTTTATCAGAGCAACAGAAAAGTAATGCAATCATTTTGGATGATTTACCGGGTCCTTGACTTAGAGACTCATTAAGAACCATCAGCACCAAATGAGGGACAGCTAGATAGAGGTCTATACCATTACATGTTATGCAAATATATGTATAGGTTTATACCATTGCCCCTAATATGCTAATGTTCAGAACTGCTCCTCTCCAAACCAGTTTTACAAGAGAAATGAATGGGCTGAAGCTATAGAATTTTGAGATGTATGTTTGATACCTCTAAATCCAGGTCCAGGACCTCTAAATCCAGGTCCAGGATCAGTTTTGACATTGAAGTCTGACATCTGCAAGGCCATGAACTTGTCCATCTTACCCACACAAGCTCCTGACATCTGTATGTCCTGATGGAAACCTGGAAATAACTGGTAAGTTAGACTCCATCTGAAATGAACACAAACAAACACTCAAGTGTATAGAACCAACCTCCAAAAGAGATGACGGTTGCATAACAATTCTGCTCGGTGTGCCCTCTGCAGTCAGTGCCAGGGTAGCATGCACACCACTAACACTTGCAAGCACTGCATTTGGAAAACGTGGACCAAGAACATGGTGGATCCTGAAGGTTTGAACCACTGTAGCACTTTTCAACACCAAATTCTGTTTGTTAGAGACCAGAGACAAATCACATTAGCGAGTGCAAAACCCAAGCCATTCCCCCTTTTTAAAAGAAAAATGTTTAGTTTTAATTGTGTGTGAGTGTGTGTATCTGTGTAGGGGTATGTGCAAATGAGTGTAACCACAAGTCCCACAGAGGCCAGAAGAGGACATCAGAACTCCTGGAGCTGAAGTTACAGGCAGTTGTGCGCTACCCAATGTGGATTCTGGGAACTGAACTCAGGTCCTCTGCTAGAGCAGTATATGCTCTTAACCTCTGAGACATCTCTTCAGCTTCACTCGCTAATCAATTACTTAAATACTATGTCATGCCCATGCTTGTCTTGGTCTTGGTCAGCATTTGTCTCAATTCCAGCTAGAATCAAGTTGCAAAGATGGTGTCAGAATCTCCTGGAGCTGTAGTTACAGGCTGTCATGAGCTGCCCAATTGAATGTTAGGAACCAGTCTCCTATGAGAGTTCTATAGATGAATATAACTTAAAGTAGAAATGGTCCTTGGTGGGGTTGCTAATTAGTCAGAAGACTCCTAGATACAAGGAGTTCATAGGGACAGTATAGGGAGAGAAATGAGATGTGATTTGGGGTGGGAACATGTGTGCTGAAGGCAAGGGGGCACCATAGGACTCCGATGGACTCAGGTAATCTCAGGGTAATGGACTCAGGGTAATCTCAGTCATCTTTATAAACCGTGTGTCTAGCACACAGAGACTCACATGACAGAATGAAATCTTACAGCAGAGCTGATTCCCTGGGAACCACAACTGATGAACATGGCTGTGAAGAAGCCCTCGGTGGGTGTTTTCAGTAGCCAGGCTCCCAACNCTCCTTCGCTCGCTGTTCTGCCCACTGCACCTTGAATTTGTTTTTGTTGACTATATCAAGGAAGAGTGGAATAACATATAACTGTGATCAAGTCCACCATAATACCAATCTATTAAAAGCGTCAGTTCTTCAAAGTCCACAAGGTTAATTTGCTGGCAAAGAGTCCCATTGGATCAGGCTTTTAATTGGTATGAAGTGCAGCCCAGAAAACAGGGTCTTGGGGAAATTCCATTCTGCCATCTGGCAGTAATTAACTAACCTCCTCTGGAGTTACTGTCCCCTGGAGTATTGGAGTTGTTAAATTACCATGCAGGGGAGGGAAATTCTATTACCCAGAAGCCCAACCTCCAGTTCCTTCCTCTCGTTCCCTCCAGCCCTCTCTGAAGGAAGATGTAAATGAGCCATCTCTGTCCAAGTCCCCAGGAACTCCAAGGCTCTATAAAACTGGGTGGCAAGGAGCAAAATGTGTCTCCTGATGATGAGACCATCTCCAACTTATTTTTGAGGGCAACATTACAGGAGACTATTGTGGTGGTTAAGGTACTGTCACAAAACATTGGAAGGTCAGAAGTCTGGAGACTGTGAAGTTCAAGGTCAAGGAGTTGATGCTGTTTGGGGATGTTACAGAACCTTTAGGAGGTACAGCCTTGATGAAGGAAGTACGTCACTGGGAGTGGGCTTGAGGGGTTGTCCTTGAACCTCACTTCCTGTGCTCTCCACTTCTGTATGTGAATGGAAATGTGGCTAGTCACCTCCCTGCCTTTGCCACTATGCTCTGCCATGATGGACTCTCTCCCTCTGAAACCATGAACTAAAATAAGCCATCCCCTCCAAGCTTCTCAGTCTTTTGTTACAGCAACAGCAAAGTCACACGATGATGGAGCACGATGCTTAAATAGGCATGTGCTTCTGTCAAAACTCACTGGGCACACACTTAAGATCTGGGCATTTCCTTCTATATACTTCCCCTAATAAAGAGAATTAGTCTTGAAGGGGGAAATGTGTATATACTATTTAACTTAATTCCACTGTGAAAATATGTCTTACGCCATTAGGCAAGAATATAAGAAAACATCTATTGCAGTACTTAGGATAGAAAAAAATAGAAATACAATTCAAATACTCAGCAGTGATTAAATTACAGAAACTCTATACAGCCAAATGATGAAATGTACTTTGACATGGAAAACTATACAGGATGGTGAATTAAAAGCAGAATGCAATCCATTTTTGCAAACGTTAAATGTAATGGTGGTTTTATATTANTTTTTTGTCTGCCCTAATTACAGAAACACTTGTGCTTTTCCAAGTTCATAAAGTAGATGATGGTGTACATGCAACTTAAAATATCTGGTTTTCTTTGTGCATTTTAATTATATCTGGGACATCCCCTATCATAATGGAAACACCTGTATTACCAGCACTTGGACAGTCCTNTTCAGGTTCCTGTGAACTTCTGTCTTGAAGTCTAGAAGTTCCATGCTTCCATCTCATTGCTGTACTGCTGTGGTTCAGTCTAGAAGAGCTTGCCTACATCCTCTGTTCTGGGCTCAGCCAGGAAGGCTCCTATCAGAGGACTTCTCTGCCTATAGACTTTTATTCCACCCCCTATCTTTGTGTCTTGGACTCCGTGTGAGGGAACTGCACACACCCAGTGTCTTCAGAACCTTGGATTTGGGTGTGTCTACTGCTTCCACTTGACTTTTCTCTCTCAGAACTTTCTTTAGGCCCCTCCTTTCTCTTCAGCTGTGTTCCAGGTTTTCAAACCCTGAGATTCTTAGTTCAAGGCATTTGTTTGCCTATCTCTGCATTTTGTCCAATGAGGTATGCTAAGATGGATGGGCCCCTCAGTACCTATGGATGTGATTGTTTGGAAATGAAGTTAGGGATTTTTTCAGATGAGGTCATCCTGACCTGGGACAGGTTAGCCCAATGACCTGTGTCTGTGATGGTTGCTCCTAATTATCAATGTGATTGGACTGGGAAACAAGACACACAGTCCTNTCTGGTCTGTGAAAGGACTTCCAGGAGGAACTAATGGGGGGTGGGGGTCTCCCTTAGACTGGACAGACCATTCCAGAGGCAGCCCAGATACAAAGAAGCAGAATTGACTTCGGATTCCAGTGTCTTCCAATGCAGACTGCAGACCAATGATTCTCCAGGAATTCTTCAGCCCTTCAGTGCTGGATTGGAACTGCTGAACCTCTAGCTCCCTAGGCTGGGCAGCTACCAGGTTCTCAGCCTCTGCAATATGCAGCTGGCCATGTTGGCCTACCCGGATTATATCTTGTAAGCCCATCCAATAAGCTCCTTTATATATAGATTCATNCTATCTGTTCTGCTCCTCTGAGAACCCAAATACAGCATCCAAAAGGAGTTAGCAGGAGGCTTGACACACAGAGGCAGAGGCCAGTGTAGGCCCATGCTACAGCAAGCCAAGGGATCCCTGGAGTCACCAGAGCTATCTCTCTCTCCTCTGTCCTCTCTCTCTCTCTCT
>LZPO01034890.1:463959-482759 GCA_001675575.1 Neotoma lepida | reverse complement strand
TTTCTCACACGGTAACTGCAGCGCTGCATAAATGCTAAACAACATTTAATGCCCATTATTTTGTTTGACATAACACCCTTCTAACTAGCAGGTAATTATTTAAAAATCTTCAAAGACCATCCCTGAAAGATTTTACAAAGGCATTCTACCAAGTTGTCAGGGAAAAACCATCCAATTTTATTGAGCCTAGACAATGGGAAAGCATATTTCTCAACTCATTCTAAAAGGTGAACTGTGAGGTCAAACCTAGTTAAACTATCAATGGACTAATAAGCACATGACTCCCCTATACCTAGGTACCACGCTCTTCAATACTATTAAGTGTTCAAAAAGATACACCATTTCCAACCTGGGAGCACAAAAAATAACTTAATAGGTTGTTCCCCTGGATTCAGTTCCCAGAGACCCCACACCCCACACCCACACCTTCCCAGCTTCTTCCAGGCCCTTTCTGCTAGGCCCTGCCCCCAACCCCAGAGGACTCCTGCCACTCAGGTGCAGGCCACACCAATCAAAACAAGTGCAGGCCACACCAGTCAGAAGCACTGAGATCACCTGCTGCACCAAAGACCAAGCTAACCACCAGAAGGCCAACTTGGACAGAGACTCTCACCTAGACCAAAGGTCACATCAGCCACCAGAAATCCAGGCCACAAAGACCAGAAAACCAAAGAAGAAACAGAAACCAAGGAACAGAACACTCATCCAACAAAGACAAACTCGGACATCAGAGAACTAGAACTAATCATCCCAAACCCAATGCCTAAATATCAGTGTAAAAATACAATCAACAGCCAGAACAATATGATGCTACCAGACCCAGCTACCCTATGATAGCAAGACTTGAATATTGCAAGGCAGCTGAAGTACAAGAAAATGATCTTAAAAACAATTTCATGAAGATGATAGAGGTCCTTAAAGAGGAAATGAAAAACTCAAAGAAATCGGGGGAAAGACAACCAAAAAAGCAGAGGAAATCAACACATCTCTTAAAGAATGCCAAGAAAAAACAAATAGGTGAAGGAAACCATTCATGACATGAAAATCTAAATAGAAACAATAAAGAAAACACAACCTGAGGGAATTCAGGAAATGAAATATCTGAGTAAGCGAACAGGAACTACAGACACAAGTATCACCAACAGAATACAAAAGATGGAAGAGAGAATCTCAGGCATTAAAGACAAAAGAAAGATACATCAGTCAAAGAAAATGTTAAATCTAAAGAACTCCTAACACAAAATATCTAGGAAATCTGAGACATCATGAAAAGACCAAATCTGTCTTAGGGTTTCTAATAACAGGAATTAACAATCAGTTATAGTGATATATTGTGTCCCCCAATATATTGTACACCCTAATAAAGCTTATCTGAGTATCAGAGGAAAAAGCCAGCTACTGTATTAAACATAGAAGTCAGGCAATGGTAGCACACACCTTTAATCCTAGCATTTTCTCTGTGAGTTCAAGGCCACAGTAGGGAACAGAGCCAGGCATAGGGACACAGGCCTTTAATCCCAGCACTAATGATAGAGGTCTGAAGGTGCCCGAGCTGCATGTGGCAAGAGTCTCTGCCCCACATTGGGCGCCACATGTAAGACAAATTGTTAAATGGTCTTATTAATAAAAAACCCAGAGCCAGATATTGGGGTAAAAACTGAGAGATCAGAAAAGCAGAATGAAGCCAGCCACATTCTTACCACTTGAATATCCTCAGCCAAAGAGACCTACTTCCTGTATACCCACACTTATATGCCTTTCTGTTCTGCATCTTACTTCCTCTCTTCGCCCAGCTACACCACTTCCTCTCTGTCTGTACAGACCTCCAAACCTCTATGGTTAGTGCTGGGATTAAAGACGTGTGTCACATGCCTGGCTCTGTTCCATAATGTGATTTTGAATTCACAGAGATCTAGATGGATCTCTGCTTCCCAAATGCTAGGATTAAAGGGGTATGTTACCATTGCCTGACTTCTATGTTTAATACAGTGGCTGGCTTCTTCCTCTGATCCTCAGATAAGCATAATATATTGGGGGATGCAATATATCACCACAATCAGTGGTCATTAATATCTCTCAATATCTATGGACTCAATTTGCCAATAAAAAGACACAGGCTAACAATGGATATGAAAACAGATCCATCCTNCTGCTGCATACAAGAAACACACCTTAACATCAAAGATAGATATTACCTCAGAGTAAAGGGTTGGAAAAAGGTTTTTCCAATCAAATGGACCTAACAAGCAAACTGGAATAGCTATCCTAATATCTAACAAAATAAACTTCAAACGAAAATTAATCAAAAGAGATGAAGGACATTTCATACTCATTAAAGGAAAAATCCATGAGGATGATATCTCAATTCTGAANATCTATGCCCCAAATGCAAGGGCACCCACATTTGTAAAAGAAATACTACCAAAGCTTAAATCACACATCAAACTCATACATTAATAGTAGGAGACTTCAACACCCNACTCTCACCAATGATAGATTGTCCAGACAAACTAAGCAGATAAATAATGGTACTAACAGATGTTATGATTCAAATGGACCTAACAGATATCTACAGAACATTTCACCCAAACACAAAACGACTATATCTTCTCAGCATCTTTTGGAACATTCTCCAAAATTGACCACATACTTGGTCACAAAACAAGTCTCAACAAATACAAGAAAATTGAAACAACCTCTGTATTCTACCAGACCACCATGGATTAACATTAGATTTCAACAACAACAGAAACAACAGAAAGTCTACAAACTCATGGACACTGAACAGCTCTCTACTGAATGACCACTGAGTCAAGGAAGAAATAAAGAAATTAAAGACTTCCTAGAATTCAATGAAAATGAATGCACAACATACTCAAACTTATGGGACACAATGAAAGTGGTACTAAGAGGAAAGTTCATAGCACTAAGTGCCTTCATAAAGAAATTGGAGAATTCTCATATCAGTGTCTTAAGAGCACACCTGAAAGCTATAGAACAAAAAGAAGCAGACACACTCAAGAGGAGTAGAAAGCAGAAAATAATCATACTCAGGGCTGAAATAAAAAAAAATAGAAAGAGAACAATACAAAGAATCAATGAAACAGAGTTGTTTCTTTGAGAAGATGAACAAGACAGTCAAATCCTTATCCAAACTATCTAAAAGGCAGAGAATATCCAAATTAACAAAATCAGAAACAAAAAGGAAAACATAATAGACACCAAGGAAATCCAAAGAATCATTAGATCATACTTCAAAAAACTGTACTTCACAAAACTGGAAAATCTAAAAGAAATGGACAATTTTCTCTATAGATGTCATTTACCAAAGTTAAATCAAGATCAAATAAACAATTTAAATAGACCCATAATCCCCAAGGAAATAGAAGCAGTCATTAAAAAATCCCCCCCCCACAACAAAAAACCAAGGGCCAGATGATTTGAGCACAGAATTATACCAGACCTTCAAAGAATAGCTAATACCAATACTTCTCAAATTATTCTACAAAATAGAAANANAAGGAACATTGCCAAATTCATTTTATGAGGCCACAATTACCCAGATACCCAACTACACAAAGACCCAACAAAGAAAAAGTATTACAGATGAATTTCCCTCATGAACATAGATGCAAAGATACTCAACAAAATACCTGAAAATGAATCCAAAAAGATCATCCATCATGATCAAGTGGGCTTCATCCCAGAGATGCAGGGATGGTTCAACGTATGAAAACCTGTCAATGTAATCCACCATATAACCAAACTGAAGGAAAAAAAACACATGATCATCTCACTAGATGCTGAAAAAGCCTTTCACAAAATCTAGCACCCTTCATTTTAAAAGGATTGGAAAGACCAGGGATAAAAGGGATATACCTAAACATAATAAAAGCAATATATGGCAAGCCCATAGCCAACATCATATTAAATGGAGAGAAACTTAAAGCAATTCCACTAAAGTCAGGAACAAGAGAAGGCTGCCCTCTCTCTCCATATCTATTCTATATAGTACTTGAAGTTTTAGCTAGAGCAATAAGACAACTTACGGAGATCAAGAGGATACAAAATGGAAAGGAAGAAGTCAAAGTATTCATGGATGATATGATAATATACATAAGCAACACCAAAATTTCTACCAAAGAACTCCTACAGTTGAAAAACACCTTCAGAGAGGTGTTTGGATAAAAAATTAACTCAAAAAAATCAGAAGCCTTCCTATATGCAAACAATAAACAGGCTGAGAAAGAAATTAGGAAAATAACACCCTTCACAATAGACACAAATAAAAAATATCTCTGTGTAACTCTAACCAAGCAAGTGAAAGACCTGTACAACAAGAACTTCAAGTCTTTGAAGAAAGAAATTGGAGAAGATATCAGAAGATGGAAAGATCTCCTATGCTCATGTATCAGCAGAATTAACATAGTAAAAATGACCATCTTACCAAAAAGCAATCAACAAATTCAATACAATTCCCATCAAAATTCCATCACAATTCTTTAGACATTNAAATAATAATACTCAGCTTCATATGGAAAAACAAAAAACTCAAGATAGCTAAAACAATCCTGTACAATAAAAGAATTTCTGGAGGTATCACCATCCCAGATCTCAAGCTGTACTANGGAGCAATAGTAATAAAAATCACATGGTATTGGCATAAAAACAAACAGGTTGATCAATGGAATCGAATCAAAGACCCAGAAGTTAATCCACACACCTGTGGACACTTGATTTTTGACAAAAAAATTATACAATGGAAAAAAGAAAGCATCTTCAACAGATGGTGTTGGTCTAACTGGATGTCAGTATGCAGAAGAATGCAAATAGATTCATATCTATCACCCAGCACAAAACTCAAGTCCAAATGGATCAAAGATCTCAGTGTAAATCTAGTCCACTGAACCTGATAGAAGAGAAAGTGGGAATAGCCTTGAACACACTGGCACAGGAGACAAGTTCTTGAATAGAACACTGGTAGTACAGGCACTAAAACTGACAATTAATAAATAGGACCTCATGAAACTGAAAAGCTTCTGTAAGGCAAAGGACATAGTCAATAAGACAAAACAGCAGCCTACAGAATGGGAAAAGATCTCCACCAAACACACANCTGACAGAGGGCTGATCTCCAAAATGTATAAAGAACTCAAAACCCTAAATAATCCAATTTAAAAAATGGGGGAAATTCTAAATAGAATTCTCAACAGAAGACTCTTAAATGTCTGAGAAACACGTAAAGAAATGTTCAACATCCTTACCCTTTAGGGAAATGCAAATCAAAATGACACTGAGATTCCATCTTANACCTAACAGAGTGCTAAGATCAAAAACACAAGTGACAGCTCATGCCGGAGAGGATATGGAGTAAGGGGAACACTCCTCCACTGCTGGTGGGAGTGCAAACTTGTATAGCCACTGTGGAAATCAATTTGGCAGTTTCTCAGAAAATTGGGAATTGATCTATCTCAAAACCCAGCCATACCACTGTTGGGCATATACCCAGAGGATGCTCTACCATACCACAAGGACACTTACATAACTATGTTCATAGCAGCTTTANTCATAATAGCTAGAAATTGGAAATAACCTAGATGTCCCTCAACCAAAGAATGGATAAAGAAAATGTGGTTATTTACAAAATGGAGTATTACTCAGCTGTTAAAAACNATGTCACTAGGAAATTTGCTGTCAAATGCATGGAACTAGAAAAGATTATCCTGAAAGTTCATCATCCAGAAAGATACACATAGTATGAATTCACTCATAAGTGGATATTAGCATAAAGCAAAGGAGAAACATGCTACAACCCATAGACCCAGAGAAGCTAAGTAACAAGGAAGGTTCAAGGTGGGATTGCAAGAATCTCACTGTGAAGGGGAAATAGAATGGACATTGCTAGTGGATGAGGGGAGGGGTCTGGAAGGGGGAATGGGGATGGGAACAGGAGGGATTTGGTGGGGGGAGGATGGAGGGAGAGAGAACTGGGAGAGACACCTGGAATCAGGGGTGTATCTGGGATGAGCTAGAAACCTAGAGCAATGGAAACTTCCAGGTATCTATGAAAGTGACCTCTAACTAAGACTCCTAACAATAGGCTATACAAAGCCTGAACTGGCCATCTTGTGTAATGAGGCAAGATTTCCAGTAGAAGGATTGGGACCCCAATTCAGCCACAAACCTTTCGACCTAAAATTTGTCCTGCCTACAAGATGTACTGGGATAAAGATGGCACAGAAATCGTGGGAGTGACCAACTAGTGACTGGCCCAGCTGGAGACCCATTCCCTGAGAAGGAGCTCACCTGTGAGGGTCAAGACCCAGAGGCGGGATACCTCAGAGACCTAGGCTANAACCAAACATGACTGGAAAAAATAAAATAAAATAAAAGATTCCTAATGATATTCTGTTATTCTCATAGACTGGTGCCTAGCTCAACTGTCATCCGAGAGGCTTCNCCCAGCAACTGATGGGAACTGATTCAGAGACCCACATTCAAACAATAGGAGAATCCTATGGAAGAAGAGGAGGAAGGATTGTAGGAGCCAGAGGGGTCAAGAACACCACAAGAAAACTCATAGAATCAACTAACCTGGGCTCACAGGGACTCACAGAGACTGAACTGACAACCAGGGAGTCTGCATAGGACTGACATAGGTCCTTTGCATATGTGTTACAGTTGTGTAACGTGGTCTTCTTGTAGGACTCCTAACAGTGAGAGCAGGGCCTGTTTCTAACTCTGATGCCTGCTCTTGAGCCCCATTCTTTCTACTGGATTGCCTCATCTAGCTTAATAGAAGAGGAGNTGCCTGGTCTCACTGCAACTTGATATACCTTGGCTGGCCGCTATCCTTGGGAGGTTCTCTGTATCTGAAGAGAAAGACTGGAGGAGGATAGGATGGGGGAGGGGTAGAAGGTAAATGGGCGGGAGGAATCAGGAAGAGAGGAGGGAAGGGAAGCTTTGGTTGGGATGTAAAAACAAAGAAACAAACAAAACCCTTAATACTAGAAAATCTGTAAATTAATTTGCTAGAAAACACTAGACCAGGGTCAGATGAAGCTCATGTTTGGGCACATCTGAGCAGAGGCTCCCAAACCCTTGAGCCTCACAGTATGCTTTTAAGAACCAATGGATAGAAAATAATCCAAAAAGATGAAATAATGGGCCTAGAAGATAGCCTTTTACTGTCTAGTATAATAAAGGTAATGTCTTACTTCAAGGCAAACGTTGGGCCAGTTCGCCTGTGCTGTCACTAAGGACACTTGGCTTCCTGTGTTGCACCCCTGGGGCTCCAGGGACTAGTGAACACAAGTGCACGTGAACATACCGATTTCTGCTCCTGCCATGGGTAATAACTATCTCTTGCCCAAATCTCTTCTGCCGTCTATAGACCTTTGAAAAACCAAGTTGTTTCCAGTTAGGTTAAAGTCTTAGCCCCTCATGCTTCTCAGCAATTATCTCACCATGTACAGGATGCAGATAACATCTTACAATTGTGTATAATAAATTCTAACTGGGAGGGTACTAAGGAATTGACTTTAAGGGACAAAACAATCATACTTTTTAAAAGATATGTGTTTATNTGTATGTCTGAGTGTATGCCACATGTATGGGGGTGCTCAAGGAGGCCAGAAGAGGGTGTTGGGCACCCTAGAGCTGGAGTTNTAGACNGTTGTGAGCAGTCTGACATGAGCTCTATGAATTAAACTTGTGTCCTCTGGAAGAACAACAAGCTCCCTTGATCACTGAGCCATCTTTCCAGCCCCAGATACTAGAGTGTTCAATGTACCTAATTCATTTCATTTGTATTGAAGATCCTAGATAGAGCAATAAAATAAGAACATAGACATAAGGATCAGAAAGGAGGAAGTAAAACTGTTATTATTGTGCAATATAAACTCAAAGTAATCTACAGACCTGTTATTACAATGATGAGTATTAAGGTGACTAGACACGAGAATGGTTTATCCAATAGTGACTTGGAATTGGTGGTTTATCTCTAGGCCAGCGCAAACAAGGAAATGTAATTAAAATGACACCATTACAACACCATCATAGAGTAAAAGGATTGGAGAATAAGCCCTAGAAGAGTGTAACACCTCTATAGGGAAAATAGGTCTTAAGAAATACTTTTAAAGATCTTAATAAATGGGAAATTATAGCATGTTTATCGACTGAAAGCTTACAGCTGGGAATTTTGTAGGACTCAATAAGATGAGTGTAAATTTTATATGGAATATCAAGTGCCTGAGCATGTTCTCCAATAAAATGACAGTCCAAGAGAGATCGTTTCAGTATCAGAATCTCTATGGTGCTATATTAATTTAAACTGGGGTCCTGGAGAGTTGGCTCAGCAGTTAAAAACACTGNCTGCTCTCACAGAGGATCTAGGCTCAGTTCCATCACCCACATGGCAGCTCACAACTGCCTGTAACTCCAGTTCCAGGAGCCCCAACACCCTCTTCTGGCCTCTGGGAGTGCTATACACTTGTGGTGCACATACACACATGCACATACACTCATACACATAATTTTAAAACAAACTATCAAATCATTTTATTCTGGTGTTATTCAGCATAGACATTGTATTGCTACACGTGAAACAAAATATTTTTAAAGAATATTCCTGAGCTTGCCTGCTGAGAACTTTTGTTTATTCATAAGCAGCTATTATAAACTGATTCCTGCTATAGTTGCTAGTGTAGACTACTGCTTAGAATACTGGAAATTCCAAACAATAGCAAATAGGCAATAGATGTAACCCATACAATGTAAGGAAATATTTACCAGGAGTGATTATAAAAAGGCCAATCAGTCATAATGAGATATTATTTTAGGCCTTTTTAATTAGGAACTATTTTAAATTTCACCTTTTATTAGGAAAACTGAATTGGAAATATTTATGTGTAGAAGTGTAAATTGGTGCAACCACTTTGGGAAGATAGCATTAATAAATGTCACAATGTTGGGGCTAGAGACAGGGCTCAGTAGTTAAGGCCACCGGCTGCTCTCTGGTGCCTTAGGTTTGGTCCCAGCACCTACAAAGCANTTCACAACTGCCTGTAACTCTTATCCCCAGGGGATCTGATGCTGTCTTCTGGCTTCCTTGTGTGCTACATGCATGTGGTACACATTCATATATGCAGACATAACACCTGCCTACACATAAAACTATCTTTTTCTAAANGTCACAATGTAAACAGTTTAGGCATATTGTAGGTGGAAGATTGCTGGAATAAAATTAAAATTTGGATTAATTATTAAGCTGAATTTTTGAACTCTTTTCCAAATAAAGCTGATCCCCTACTCTGGTCAAATGTTTGTCTTGGCACCTGTAGTTGGGTGGAGGTCACAGTGACATTAGGACAATGACTTGTGAATCAACGACACNTGAGTCTGAGACTTGGATCCCAGATTCTCCAGCCATTGCCAACATATCTGAGGTACTATTTTGTCACTTGGTCCATGAGTGACAAGAGGGAGCAGAGTCTTGCCTTTTGACTGTTAAGAACACAGAGATGAGTGAGAAAAGAACCTTTGAAGTCTCAGGCTGATGTGATTTTGAGGGTTGTTTGTTACTACGACATATCATGACTTACGCTGACTGATGCATACATAAGATGTGTACACACTGTTGTACCAATGTGTTTATAGTGGTCTCTAAAGGATGGAAGGTAAACATGATTTACTTAGTGGGAGATTATTTAGCAGTGAATCAAATAACAATGACATAAAAAGATGTGAGAAACTTAGCCAATATAAGTGAATTTAGTGTAAATATAGTGAAAAAGCAAATCTAAAAGACTTATGTGAAATAGTTTTATTACTATATTATTTATTTCAATACCATGTGCATTTAAAAAGTTTTNTTACATTCTATGTGTGCGTGTATATATATGTACACACATGTGCACGCCATAATGTGTGTATGGCAGTCAGAGGACAACTTTCANGAGCCATTTTCTCCTATCACGTGGGTCACGGGAGAAAACGTAGGTTGTCAGGCTTGGCACCCTGAGCTGACTCACCAGCCCTCTATGTATTTTTATGAAATTAAAAACTCAAGTGCACTGGTCTTAAGAGTGTATGTGAGGGCTGGAGAGGTGGCACCATGGTTAAGAGCACAGGCTGCCCTTGCAGAGGTTCTCGGGTCCTGCATCAATCTTGGCTCAAACTTGCCTGTAACTCCAGCTCCAGGGGATCTAATGCCTTCTTCTGGACTCTGAGACACCCTGCACCCATAGCAGTCACACAGACCTCTACAACTAAAAATAAATCTTAAAAGGTCATCTGAACAGAAATCGGGGAAATTATAAATACAGNCTTCAGGGAGGCGGTGACTTGAGGCAGAATGGGGTTCTGAGACGGCTCAAAGCAGCCTGGAAGGCTGTTAAAGTTGTCATGCTAGAGGAGCAAAGAGTGTGAACACTGACGNGAAATACACCCAAAAGGCAGTTTACTTAAAGATTGATGGACAATTTTAAACCAAGNTTATAACTAAATCATAACTCNATCCTGTGGACCTCAGATTATTTTTAAGCCACAAAATGGCAGCACCTGCCCTGTTAATAAACTTTGCATACGGGGTAGGAATGTGAACAGCTCCTCAGCCTTCAGTGGTTGGTTTACATGTGTATCTGTACGCTATACCAGCCTTAAGTTCTGAGAGTAAGTGAGTATGGCCAGACAGTCCTTGTTTTTACCATGCCATACATATTAACGAGGTTCGGCGTGTTGTTTCCATATATGCCCATAGCAGGCACNNACCANCTCCAAGTATCCCTTTTGCCCTACCTTCCCTACCACAGCTTTCCCAATATCTAGTAATTATTATTCTANATTCAGGTCAATTCTTTTTAGTTTCCATCTATAAGAAAAACATAGATGGAAACTAAAGAAACTCATAGACGAACTACTTATCTCTAACTGTCTGGCTTATTTTGCTTAACATACCATCCTCTAATCTCATCTGTTTTGCTATAAATAGGATTTCCTTCTTTATGGCTGGATAATGCGTCATGTATAGGCATACTATAGCTGTGCATTTGTCTGTTGATGACTGTGTATGTAGGACAGTTCCATCTCTTGGCTATCCTGGATAGTGCCACGGTTAAGTGTGGCTGTATGTAAGTATTGTGAACAAGGATGCTTGGAAAGAAGCCATGTCTGCAAAGGCTGATGGACTGGTTAGGACTTCAGTGATGTGGCGGTGGGAGTGTTACAGGTTCAGAGACCAATTATATTTTATCTCGGGCTATCTCTAGCCCACAAAATAAGCCCCAATCCCACCCTGTGTTGGACAGAGAAAGCCAGATCTATCATCCTTATGGATAAAAAACCTTTTAGAGTATATTAATAAAAGCCCAATTTTCTACCAATCAAAGGGCTAAGAATGCTGTCAGACAGCATCTATGGCCCATAGCACAGCTCACCCTTTCTTGCTATGACCCACCTACCTGATGTACTCATCTGCCACTGTATTTGAGAAGTGTTTTAATTTATGGATTTCTTTACTCTTTTACTATACAGAGTTCATGAAAATGCTACCTCATGGAACAGGGTATTTAGGGAGACTGAAATCTGAGTTTCTGGGCCATGACAATGCATATTTGACTTCAGAACAAGCCATGTCTTTTGAGTCTGTTCTTTCCTCAACAGTTGTTTGGTCTGCTGATTGCTGGCTGGGTTTCCCTTTGCTGTATACTCAAAGGCATTGCTAGAACATACAGTGGTTTGCTTCAGTTTCTTTCTTCCTTTTTAAAGGAACTTTCACGTTATTCTCCATATGGCTGTACCAATTGACATTCTCATGAACAAAGAGAATTTCTCAATTTATGTGTCCTAACCAGCATTTANTGTTTGGGAACTATTTGGGTACCCATTCTAACTTGGGCAAGATGGAATCTTAATTCTGATCAACATCTGAGTTCACATATTGCTTCCTTTTTCCTATGACATTTATTTTTTTGAAGTGCCCATTAATTTTCTGAACTATGATGACAGTCCCACAGGAAGTTGTCTTTCAAGTTAAAAGGAGAACTCCTTTCCCAATCACATAAGCTGTGATGCTGAGTCACAGATAAATAGAACTACAGAAGAAGGGATGANGGATGTGTTGAACAAAGTGTGTCTGTACGTGTGATCATTTGTGTGTGCAAGGTCCATCTGGCCTCTATCTTCCCTGAGACCAAGAGGTTCTGACGCAGCTCTGTACTGGATAACNGACCAACTAGGGCACAAAACAGACCAACCAATAGTGCAGACCATGGAAAGGAAAGCAACCCTTCAAGAGACACTTNGGCGAATGCAGTGCTCGGAGCAAAACAGCCGGCATTTTTATCAGATCGTGCAAGAGGCCATCAGGAATGGGCTTGCTGACTGTTGCTGTTCTCTTAAAGAAGGAGAGCTTGAGGGGAAACCCATGGGCCCTCACCTGAGATGTAGCAGCTCCTCCTACTCATTTGTGGGAAGTTCTTCCTTAGTTGCATGTGGTCTCTGGTGTCTGCAGAAGGTGCTGGAGTATATAGGTTGAGGGTGGTAATTGGGAAATGTCCATCTGTCCAGCTCTGGGGAAATCACGTGACCCATGATGGCTGAAGACTTCCCAGTACAGCTGCTCTGGGGTCACCCATGCTCTGACCTAGCTGTTCTGGGGTCACCCATGCTCCTGCCTAGCTGCTCTGGGGTCACCCATGCTCCTGCCTAGCTGCTCTGGGGTCACCCATCCTCCTGCCTAGCTGCTCTGGGGTCACCCATGCTCTGGCCTGTGACTCTCACCCAAGCTTGGTAAGTAAGCCCAATAAACTCACTGGATCCCCAGCGTGACCTTTAGTGGAACTTGACTTTGTCTTTGGGACCTAAGGAGGAGGATGACATTTACACTTCCCAGGGAAGGAATTCTTTCCCAATAGGATACATGGATTTCCTGAAATGAAGGATTGACAACACCACTCACCCCCACCACCCTGTATGTCTGTATTTTGCAATGTGTTTGCAAACCAAACTTAATAGAATCTCGAAGCCACATTATTCATGCCTACTTGTTCTAAATATAAATGACTCTGCATAAGATATTTGCAGTTTGTAAAACCACTCTTGTCTTTACATAAGTCTAAAGTTCAAGAGCTCCTCTGAGAGCTGTTGGCAATTATCAGTGTTTAGTTCAGATATCTGAGTGTCAGAACCTCTGTCAGCAAAGATAAGGCCACTCTCTATCCACTAACATCAAATTTACATATGCAAAAGTAGCTGAGCTATAAGCACCGGGATTAGTTACAAGAAGCCAACAATCCCTGTGTCTTTGTCTCAGCATCTGTTTGCAAGGAACCCAAACTAAGATTTAAGTGCCTGCAGTTGATTTTGGATCTGATCCCAGGAAACAATGGANGGGGAATAGGGAAGTGAAAAGGGACAATACCAGGCAGGAAAGAGTGGATTTCTTGCCACTATGGGTCCCTGAAGCTTAAGCCTACCGAGAACTGCAACCAATGTGCCTGGCAGTTATCCCATCCAAGGGGCAGGACTGGGAGTAGCATGACCCCATGAGTCACTGCTGGAAAGGACTAGTGCATCCATGTTTATGACATCAAAACAAGAAAAGGGGAAGTCCTCAGGCAAGCAGTANGACTTGGGGGTGGATGACTCCCACACATTGAAATGGAAAGAGGTAGAAGAGATNGGGTAGGTACTAAAAGTGTCTTCTACTTCCAGATAGATATTTTGGGATTTAAAATAAATATCTAGGGCTGGAGAAATGGCTCAGTGGTTAAGAGCTCATACTGCTCTTACAGAGGACCCAAGTTCTATTCCCAGCATCCAAGTCAGGCAGCTCACAAAACCCTGTAACTCCAATTCCAGAGGATCCCACTTCCTTTTCTGGCCTCCGCAGGCACTGTGCTCAAGTGTACAAACACAGACTCAGATACATGCTGCATATCCATAACTAAAATTAAAATTAAATCCATATGATTCTTTATCAGTTAATTTTTTATATGCATATCTGTTTTATATGCATATCTGTTTTATATGCCTATTGTGCCATCAAATCCATGCCTTGAGTCTCTGGCCTGACTTCTCTTCAAGATGAACTATGTAAACTGTAAGCTGAAATAAATTCTTTGTTCCCCAAGTTGCTTTTGGTCCTGGTGTTTAACCACAGTAATAGAAACCAAACTAAGACACTTATACATCTAGGGTTGTATAAAAATGTCTTGGGTAAGAACANCTAGAGAGTAGGGGAAATTAAGAAGCCCACATCTACTCAAATGTCTCAAGGAACTATAATTAGGTCTTCATTGTTGGTAGCAGAGTTTTGACTTCACTTTTTAATATGAAGAAGAAAAAGTATTTNCNAGGAAAACCAGGGGCTGGAGCCATGGCTCAGCAATTAAGAGCAGGCAGCACTCTTGCAGAGGCCCCAGGTTTGGTTCCCAACACCCACGTGGGGTGGCTGGCAACTGCCTATGACTCCAGCTACAGTGGATCTGACTCCCTCTTCTGGCCTCTGTGGGCAATTTCACTGATGGGCACATATACACAAATATACACAATTAAAAATCCTTTTTTTTTAAAAAAAAAAGAAGAGATATATGTTTCCTATAGGTATTATTAATTCTAAAGAAGATTCAGTTATAATGAAACATAAGAATTTTCTGGCTTCGTTTACCCCACCCCTATCATGCTAGTTCCCCAGACACTGGAGTTACAAGCAGTTGTGAGCAGACCAGCATGGNTAATGGGAACTGAACTCAGGTTGTCTGCAAGTATACACGGAATCATCTCGACTAGGGATTGGGGCCATAGCACCCGGTGCTATATTACACAGGTAGAGTTGCATACTGTGTCACTCTCTAAGGCAATTTTAACCACCAGAAGGTTTGAGAAGGTTCCAGGATTCAGAGAGGCATTGGCTTTTCATAATTGCATTGTCTTAGTGTATTTTCGTTTGCTAATGACACAATACCACATACAGGGTAAATATAAAGAAAAGAGATTTGTTTTGGCTCACAGTGCTGGCCCAAGGGGCCATGTCNAACTGGTTTTCCCCCTGACACAGTCCTAAGGTGGATGGGATGTCATGTATCAAATGACAGAGTATGTACCAGGGGCCCAGTCAAACCGGCTTTACCACAGCCCTACTCTCCAGATAACCCATTAATCTGTTAATTGCATGAATGGATTAACCCATGCATGAAGGCAGGGCACCAATCACCTCGACAAGGTCCCAGCTCCTAATAGCTCATAATGGGGATTAGATTTCGACATGAGTCTTGGATAAGACAAGCCACATTCAAGCCACAGCAGCCATAATGCTGCAAAATTGAGCTGCTTAAGACCACAGGCATTGTCTCACACAGTTTCTCTTGACTGATTTTCCAGGCACATGTATAGTTTCCAAATTCTGGAATTTGGGAGTGGTTTATTTGGTGGTTCNGGCTCAGGAGGTTACAGTTGAGCTGTCAAACATTCAGGGCTAGAGGAGCAACTTCAAGGTAATCATGTGGTTGCTGGCAGGCTTTGCCTCCTCCCAGGCTGTTGGAAAGAGTGTAGGCTCAGCTTATTCCCCATAGGGGAGCCACCACCACACTCCCTGATGGTTGAAAACATGTAGCAGTTGGCTTCCNCCCAGGGTAAGTAATCAAAATGGGGTAACTTGAATATCTTTTAAAACATAATTTCATAAATGGGGCTGGAGAGATGGCTTAGCTGTTAAGATCACTCACTTCTCTTGCAGAGGGCCTGAGTTAAGTTCCCAGCACCCACACTGGGTGGCTCACAACTGCCTGTAACTCCAGGTGCAGGAGATTCAACACCCTCTTCTTACACACATTTGTGGACCACACACATACACATAAATAAAATAAAATCTTTTAAAAGTGACAATCCATCACTTTTGCCTCAAGCTATTTAGTGGTCACACAGTTCAAAATGGAAGGGACCACACAAGAGTATGATGGCATCGTTGGGAGCCATCTTGGAAGATGGTAGCCACACCTCTGGATCACCTACATAGCTTTGGCCAAGAGTAAGTACTGGGAGAAGATGTGTGGATTTATATTTGGTTCCTATGCCTTCTACTCTGAGGAACTCTGTGAGTGGAGGGGTTGACTGACATGTCAGAGTCCCCTGGAAATGCCATCCGCTATTAGACTATAATCANGGTGGATCAAGTGAGTACATTCAGAGATTTGAGGAGTCAAGCACTGCAGTTAAAGGTTGAGGTCTCAGTGTGGAGCCAGTCTAGGACCTTAAAATGAAATAAGTTTGGATCNTTTCTCAGCTTGTGTAGAATTGTCTTTCATAAAGCTGGGGGACACTCACTCTTGAACATTAGAGTGTGAAAGAGGCTGTGCCTATAATGAGTCCTTGTAGGCGAACCCCATTGTTCATGGAGAGGGCAGGGCTCTCAGCTGGGTCAGTGTGCCAAGTGTAATTCAAAACTTCAATCTTTGGTCTCTGGTGTAATGTTTTTGGCTGTCACAACTCCTTCATCAAAAACAAATCTTTCTCAGCCGCCACCCTGGAGTCTTCTGCTTCCCCAGCAGAATCACAGTTTCTGATGCTGTTAGAAAACCAAGAAAGGGAACAGGCTGACACTGGGCAGTAAAGTCATTTAGGATCTGGGGAGCCCAAAGACTGGGGTCAAGCAGCTATTGGACTCTAGAACCTCATGAATGTTAACAACTGTATGTATTCATGCATATGTATGTGGGAGTCTGCTGGAGTCCAGCTCNGACCTGTTGAAGGGTTCTTGGGGGGAGGAAAGAGGGATGAGGAAGTATTAGATAGAAATAAAGAAGGAGACAGTAAGACAGAGACACAGGATAGCTTCAGGAGGGCCCTGGGTCAATACCCAGTCACCCTGAGGTGTAGTCCAAAGGGCTTTTTGTACAATGCCAGGAGGCGGGTCAAAGGACNTCCCCCTTGCAGGATCAAAGCACACCATACAGCCAAGTGTAGACCCTTCAAAACACCTGGTAACCACACCCATGGCCAAATCATCCCATTGTGCAGCCCTGCTGGGTAAAGCAAGCTCAGATTCTCTGACCTTGAGTTATTTGGGTCCCCACATATGTATATCAGGAATATGGCATGAATATCAAATATCTGTTCCACAGCATCACAGGCAGGGTCTGTAGTTCCCATGGAGAAACTACACGTGTAGCACGTGTACAATTCAGTGACTTCATTAGGCTTCTACTGTCTTAAAAATATTTTATCAGCCATTATAGGTTAGATTATACCAATGAGAACTTCTGAATATTGGTGGCCCAATGGTTTATTTTTGCTCATGTTTCATGCCCACAGTAAGCTGACTGAGGTAATCTCATTGCATTCACTCTGGGGAGNAGGCTGGTGAAACAGTTACTATTTTGAACTTGGCATGTGATGACCCCAGAAAGAACATTCTGGAAAAGTCTATACCAGAATTAAGTGCTCACTCCAAATAGAAATGCATCATTTCTAGTTGTTTCCATTCATAACACANTGACTGAATTGGTTTTATGATCCTGCCCAACTACAAGGGACGAGGGTATACAGTCTTCAGTGCATCTGGAATATATGATTGACAGCCATATTAACAGTCATCGCTCACATTCCAATGAAACAAACCCAGATTTCTTCTTCTCTTCTTTCTGTGTACCTTAATTTCCCAGGTCACCACTTCATCCACCTTAGTATCTGCAGCTGCCTCCAGCTCTCATTGGCTGAACCTGTGCCAAGCAAGCCAACAAGACAATTTCTGTGATACGGTTCTCAAGCACNAGCATCCTGGGCAGCAAGGGGTAGGAGGTGTGAAGAGAGGGGACCCTAAGGGTGGGACTCGGGGAATGAACAGACTCATTGCACTGAAACTGTAATCAGACAGGATTAAGGAAACCACAGTTATTCCTGGCTTTCAGTTTCCACTGGGAATTAGTATCCCCCAAGAGAAGGGAGACTTTTCTGTTTCTCCCCATCAACAGAGAAAGGGGAGAGAGTGGACCGTAAGTATCATTGGAAGAGTATTTATAAGGAAGAGATTCTCGTGCTTTCCATGTACATCATTCTATCTGTTTCCAGCAGCTGTGTTCTACTGTTCTAGAGAGCCAAATGTTTTTGCATGGGTAAAGGTGATTTCAGTTGAAAAATAAAATAGGGAGTCAGTGTTTGGTGACTGTGTACTTGGGTGTCTTTTCTAGCCATTTCAGAAGTTCCCAAGGTCAGTAGCAGAACTACACATTGACAGATTTGTAAAACTCAGTGGTGAGTGCAAGTGGACAGCCTGGGGCTTTCTCTTAATGCCCTCTAGTCTCTCCCCTGCCCAGTCTTGTCTTCCTGTTTGACCGTAAACCTGAGCTCTTGGCTAACAACGTGCACATGGGCAGATGTAGTGTGAAAACTTCTACCACTGAGTTCACTCTTTCCACACCCCACTCACCACCAAGAAGGACCTGTCGCCTTGCTGGGTTGCTTTGAGTGGTGAACTGACTGGGTCTCCTTCATTGTGGCAGTGCCAGGCCTATTAGGGACTCATGAAACATTGCACAGATCCTNTCACTGGGGCTCAAGAAACTTCACATTGTTAGTGGTGTGGGTGNCTTCACCAAATCCCTTCCTCCTGTAGTTGCAATTCTGCACTCCCCTTTTCTACATGGTGGTTCCTAGCCTGTGACCTTTGAATTTAGGGGATCAAGCCCTTCCTGGATCTCCAACCTAAGCCTGGACTTAATTTAGAGCCTTGGATTGGGAGTTGCCTGCCACTGAGGTATCTAGTAAGAAAGACACTTTGATTTAATTCTGCTTTCCTTTTTTTT
>LZPO01034890.1:413881-446683 GCA_001675575.1 Neotoma lepida | reverse complement strand
TGACCTGCCAAGGGGCAATGCAAGGTTGGCCCAGATGGAAGCTGGACAGGTTCCAGCAACAGACAATTATAAATTTAGAGAGCACTGTGTATAATAACACCCAAAGCCTGAGAAGTACTGAGAGAGAAATCAAACAGAGCATATGGAAGGTTATTGCTCAAAATGACAACACTTTGGGCTGGAGATGGCTAAGGGGTTATGACTACTGGCTGNTCTTCCAGGTGACCTAGGCTCAATTCCCAGCACCCATATCATGACTCACAACCATCACAGTCCTAGCACATCTGACACCCTCTTTTAGACTCCAGGGGCATCAGACAAGCAAGCAGTACATAGACATACATGCAGGCAAAACACACATACACACAAAAATATTTAAATTAATTTTAAAAACCTTAAAAATGATAACACATTGCTGAGAGAAATCAAAGACATAATAAAAAGACCTTAAACTGTGTTGAGAGACTAGAAGACTCAACACAGATTTGTGTTATGCCTGAGACATCTCAAACTCAGAGTCTTTTGAAGGGGTTATGAGAAAACTGACTGACCTTATAGAAATATATTTTATTATTATTTATAGTTATTACTATTCCTATTCAGAACATCTATCTGCCCTCTGCTTCAAACAGAAATGCTATTTCTATCCCCTAAGGGCATTTTTGGTACAACCAAACAGAGAGTACACAGGATGGTTAGTCCTGCTGCTCCAAAGATGAGAGCCATGAGAATCATGGCTGTTGTATGACACATTGTCCCCTCCTGTCATGATAGGATGCCATCTTGGAATTGATCAGGTAGTCATGCCAATAAGAACAGATCAATACAGTGATATCCAGGCTTATGGTGATAATGGGACTATTAACACTCCACAGTAGATTGAGGAAAGGAAAATCTGGAGGCCCTTACCTGAGATTCTGGCTGCTGCCTTCTCCCCAGCTGCAAGTGGTCATGGGAGATGCTAGAGTTTATGGGAAGTGAAGGTTGGTAAAAAGCTGGACTCAATGAAGTAGCTTCCAGGAGGTTGTCACCCAGAATACGTTGGGACTTTGCAGTGATGCATCTGTTTGGGGTCACCTGTACATAACCCCTCACCTGTCCTCTATAAGTGAGTGTGAAGTAAACTAATTGACTTCACCATGATTGACTTTAATAGGATCATACTTGAATCTGTCCTGCACGCCCATCTGGAATGAATGGACATTCGGAAAAGTTAACATAACAGTGACTGAGCAGTGACAGTGATAGTCCCAGTGGTCATCTGAAAGAAGTATTCTAAGTGGAGCCTGGTGTCTGTGTCTAGGGGGTCTCTGTTGGTGGCAGCTTGCCCATGTGTTCAATAAACTTGTTTCTAAGACTACTTCCAAGCCTTCTGTGCAGATAGGGATGGCCATGTGACACAGATGGCCAATGAACCACAGATGCAAGTGATTTTATCATCNCCNGGCCCATCTGTGAATAAATGACAGATAAACAGATAACATTTTAGTAGTTTGACCATAAATTTGGCCCATTGCATTAGCCAGAATTTTACATTTTAACCAATACACCAGCCTGACTGTATCCTACCCCAAACTTAAACATGAGGCCTAAGTGGAAAATTGGCTTAACTGTTTTCTTGTGTTATTAACGTCTAACGGAGAGTTATTAAAAACTAAATAAGAAATGACTTTTTTATTGTAATGTAGGTCTTGAGGAGATGAGCAAGGAAATATATATGGTTACATTTATTAGCTCTGTGTGTGTGTGTTTGTGTGTGTGTTTATGTGTGTGTTTGTGTGTGTGTTTATGTGTGTGTGTTTGTGTGTGTGTTTATGTGTGTGTGTTTGTGTGTGTGTGTTTATGTGTGTGTGTTTATGTGTGTGTGTTTGTGTGTGTTTATGTGTATGTGTGTGTATGTGTGTGTATGTGTGTGTGTTTATGTGTGTGTGTGTTTGTGTGTGTTTATGTGTATGTGTGTGTATGTGTGTGTGTTCATGTGTGTGTGTGTTTATGTGTGTGTGTGTTTGTGTGTGTTTATGTGTATGTGTGTATATGTGTGTATGTGTGTGTATGTGTATGTGTGTGTGTGTTTATGTGTGTGTGTGTGTGTATGTGTGTGTGTATTTCATGGTGTGATCAGAAAATGTGTATTCTGACAAGCATTCAGGAGACAGCGCTGTGGTGGCTTCAAGCCTCATTGCCTTTGCCTTCATAATGTACAAAACCCTCCCAAGCATATCCCTTGAGCTCAGAGGAAGTCTGATTAAAAANTCAGTAGTTAGAACATATGCATTCTTAGCATCTTCTCACTCTTTTCTGTTCCAAGAACCAAGGCAGGCTATCTCNGAAAGAAAAAGATAAAACAAACAATATTTGCAGAGTCCTTAAATGGTGGAAAACCTTAAAGTGGCCTCAGACTTATTAGTACTCAATGTCAAAAACAAAGGGAAGTCCAAGCGGCTTTTAAATACAATAGGCCAGCTGGACTGACATTTATGGGAAATGACGGGTGAGGCACACATTGGTGACATGGCTCAGATTTCTTTTTTTCTTTTTCCTTTTTTTAATATGGGGGTAGGCTGGAAAGACAGCTCAGCAGTTAAGAGCACTTATTGCACTCTTGCAGAGGACCTGGCTTCAGTTCCCAACAAGTGTGTTGGGAAGCTCACAACCACATGTAACTCCAACTCTAAGAGCATAAGATGACCCCAGCTTTCATGGACAATGGCACTCACACACACACACATACATGTACACATAATTAATACTTTAGATTTGTTGTATTATTTTAAAATTGTGTGTGTGTGTGTGTGTGTGTGTGAATGTGAGTGCAGGTGCCCATGGAGGCCAGAAGAGGATGTCAAATCCCCTGGACCCACAGTTATAGATGGATGTGAACTGTCTGATGTGGGTGCTGGGAACCAATGGAACTTGGATCCTCTGTAAGAGCAGCAAGCACTCCGAACACTGAGCCATCTCTCCAGCCCATGTCTCAGATTTCTGATGCTGGTGTGAGATTTTTGTGCAAACCCATCATAAATTGTCAGACATGTGACACAGTGTCTCTCTTTAGGCAATAGAGCCCAGGGAGCCTCCTGGCATTACTGATGTGGCCCTGGGTTTTAAAAACAGCATCTTTNCCTTCTCCTGTCTTACTTGCTTTCTCTAGCTCACTGCCTTTGCTTGCTGTCTCTTGTGTATACATCCGAGCTTTCCTGAGCCTCATGCAGCCTTCTCTGAGTTCATCTAAATTCTCAGTCTTGGAACCTGCCCCACTTTATCTAATCTATCAGCTCCCCTCCAAACCCATATCTGCTCCCATCCATCACCCCAAGCACTCTATTACCCTCCACTCCAATCTTGCCCAGCTATCCTTTCAGGATGTGTATCTGGCAAGTCTCCAACTTCAAATCAATCCAACGCTCACTCTCTAGACTCCTGCCACCAGCCTGCTCAGGCTGCTGGGGACCATCGTGGAACAAGGACCCTAGGGCCATTACATATTTCTCTACTACATACACATCATAATGCTCACTTCAGTTACCTTAACAAGTCTGAATAGCTTGCTCCTCACATATGAAATACAGTAGACATTTCTTAGCTGGTTTCCCAGCATCCATTCTTCCCTCTCAAAAAAGCATCTAGATTTTTCTTTCTGAAAGTTCCCTTTCCCCTTCCTTTAAAGTTAATTATTTTTTTTATTTGTGTGTGCCTGTGGAGGCCAGAAGAGGGCATCGGATCCCCTGGAACTGGAGTCACAGGTGGTTGTGAGCCANTGTTTGTGGGTAATGGGAGCTGAACTCCGGTCCTCTGAAAGAGCAGTACCTGAGCCAACTCTCCAGCCCTCCATTCCTCCACAGAAACAAATGTTTCCTCCACAGAAACATTTTCTGTGTTTCTCTTTGGGGAGTTCTTCGGCTTACTCCCCTGGCTTGCTCTGACAGCTTTTTTTATGAAACCCAGGACCACCTACCCAGGGCTGGCACCNTCCNTAGTGGGCTGGGCCCTCCCCAATAATCAAGACAATTCCCCACAGACACGGCCACGAATCAGCCTGATCTGGGAAATACCTCAGTTGAGAAACCCTCTTTCCAGGTGATTCTTGGCTGTGTAAAGTTAACAATATCACCTAACGAGGGCACGTACCTATATGAAAATCTGCCCACGTCTGCCACCAGCCTGCCTCCTCCCTTCCTTCTCTCTATTCCATCCTCTGCCAAATGTCTTCAGAGGAAAAGGTTCTGCCATGAAGACTTAGCTGAGGGCTAAGTGACCACCCATGGGCTAAGCCAAGGTTCTGTCCAGCAGATGAACATAAGAAGAGAATGCTCAGAACAGACACCCGGGTGAAAGAGATGGCCTGGCATTAGTTGCCATCAAAGCCACTGAAGTTGGTGAGACCTTTCAGCAAGGCCAAGTGGAATGTGAGAGGTGAGGTGGAGATCTGTGGGCATGGACTCTTAAGGGACAAGGTGAAGATGACACCCCCCCCCTTTGAACAAGCTCATGACAGACGTGGTAGGAGGAAAATGAGGGAGGGGACTGTCTCGGGAGCCAATGTGTTCCAGGGAGAGATGGGGTGTGATGGGACAACCTCACAGAAAGTACTGGATGACTCATAGTGCCAGGATCAGAGACAAGACGGAAAAGACATGGGAGGCAGGAAAGAGACAAGGCTGGTGTAGCTGATTCCCTTTCCAGCCACCGTCTTTTAGTTTGTATTTCTCCAGCAGCTGACTCAGACAAGCACATGACAACTGCTGGCTTTTGGGGGGGGCGGTGTTGGGGTGCTCTAATGACCAATGAGGGCACAAGGGAGACAGGGAGAAAGGGAAGGAAAGAAGGTGCGCTTGGNCCAGACTGTGGTGCACTCCTAAGGCTAAGCTTCCCTGGACCCCTAAGGAACTCTGGGAACTATCGCCCAACTCTATGCCTTGTTGTGGAGTTCCTCTGAAGACAAGTCCCCTGCCAAGACATTTGCAAATCAGCTTCTTGAGGCAAAATCCCCAACATGTAAGAAGGCCAATGGCAGCTATCTTGAACTCTGGAAGACCTGGAGAGTGTGGTCAGGGCACCAGGTACAGGTGCCTGGCATGCCAACCCCACCCAGGACTCCTTTGCTCCTTCAACAAATCAGAGTTGATGTTGGGAAAGGTCAAGGGCTTTTGAAATGTACCTAAGGTGGGCATGAGCAAGTGAGAGAGTCTGAGCAGGCTGAAGTCTATGAAAGCCCTTGTAGGGTTAAGGAGACTGGACGTGGTGGCCTGAGCGGCAGATAAAAGCTTTGCTTGGCTTTGCTTTCTCTTCCTGAAGTGTAAGCCTGGATCAAGAGTGGGAACTGGAAGTAGTATGGAAGTGACCACAACCTCTGCCCTTTGACCCATGGTTGCATAAGCTAGGAAGGAACAAGAGCAGTCTCTTTCTAGCTCATACTTTCTTTTTCTTTCCATTGATTAAGCTCTGTAAGCCATTTCAAATCGTAGGCTCAATTACTTGGCTCTTCTTGTACAATGCCTGTACTATCATTGTCCCTCCCCACCTATTAATCACATACCATGTGCCAGCGGAGGAATCGCCCTACAAGTGAGCCGTGAACTTTAGACCTACCTGGGAAACACCAGGCTACAAGATTGCCAATGCAGGCATTTGGGGTTTTGGCTTATTGTCCATACTTCAGGTTTGCAACATGTTCTAGGGCACATGTAATTAAGAAAATGATTTGTGAAGTAGATTAAATATTGATTATGGGTCTGGAAAGAGTTCAGTGGTTAAGAGCACTTGCTGTTCTTCTAGAGGACCTGAATTTGGTTCNCAGCACTCATGTAGGGTGGCTCACAACCACTTGTAACTCTAGCTCCAGGAGATTTGACGCCCTCTTCTGGCTTCTGTTGGCACCTATATATATATATATATATATATATATATATATATATATATACACACACACACACACACACACACACAAATCTTTTTTTAGAGAGTCCTTCTTAGCTATTATGCAAGATTGCTGAGTGCTGCAGGAAAGTGAGAGGGGAGGCTGAGGGACCTTGGAAGAGAATTTTCGAAAGGAACTACTTGCAAGTGTGTGGTCAGGGCCAGGACATGGTGTTTCAGGTTGGGATTCTGTCATGCCCTGGGTTCAAGTCTTGTCTTTACCACTTGATGTCTGTGTGACCATTGACCAGTTCCTTAGCCTCCTTTGATTTATCTTAGATTTCTCTTTTCTTTTTCTTAAATCGTAGCTAACCCGCTGTGGTCTAGTGAAGACAAACAGCTAAGNGCCTTTCCCTTAGACACACAAGGGTGAAGACAGACAAGTTAAGCAATTAGCTCTAGGCTCAGCTATGAATGTGTGGCAAGTGTGGGCTGGTAGTCAGATCTCCTCGTGCTGAGTCAGGGTTCCTCTCAGTTCCTCTCTGGCATCCTTCATGCAGTCACATTCCTCCCTCCCTGCCCCAGAGGGGAACTTGGCACAGAGTATGCTCAGCCTCGCCAGTTCCCACAGGGAGCAGCAAGAGCTCGATGAAGAAGTCCCAGAAATGTGAGCATCTTGCCTCCATCTCCACCCAATAATTGTTCCAACCACATTTAACCAATGTGTGCTTTCCACCAATGGGATCCAAGCAGAAGCCTGAAAGCAAACTGGAGGATACATGGANTTGACCTCTTAGTGAGGGAGCAGGGAAAATTCCAGTGGAATAAATGTCAAGTAAGGGTGAAGCAAACAGAGAACAGAACACCCAAAGTCCCACAAGATAGGTATCAATGGGTGTCTCCTTGTAATGTAATGGGCAATGTCTTTAAAAGAAATAGTGGCGACTATTCATGGGAATTCCCACGTTGCATTCATTCATCTTCCATTGTGAAGACAGAAAACGAGATTTCTGGCATCAACTCTTCATGGACCTGGGACCAGGAGTTGTAGAACTCAGTCCTCTGGGCAGAACAGCTGCCATCTTCGTTGGATCAGGTGTGCCTGCTTGCAAGAGTCCATCCCCATCAGGAACTGGAGCCTCTTGACATTAATTCAGGAGGACGGAGGAGGAAGGACCACAGGACCCTCACTTAGGCCCCAGCTTTTCTTCCCGGGCATTTGTGTGTCATTCTTCCCCAACCACACATGGCTCCAGGGTGTCTAGGGGGAGGTGCCAGAGTACACAGTCTTGGAACAGTTAGAGGAGGAGGGGTCCTTCTACACAGCCATGGAGAAGCCACCATTCACGCTAGATAAAGACTTTCCAATGCTGCCGCTTGGAGGTCCACCTTGCTCTTGTAGAGAACCCCTCACCACACCATGTAAGCAAAGTAAGTCCAATAAACTCTTGGTTTGCCAGGTTGAATGTTGGAAGACTCCTATTTGGTTTGTCATTAGGAGAACAAACCTTAGCGGGGAGAGGGTAGACTCGCTCGAGTCTCCTCAGGGAAAGAATTTNTACAACACCAGGATTGGCACACACATCTGAGACCTCCATGGCTGATTCAGCATGAGATGGGAGTGTCTACAATCAACGTAAGTCCCCCTAGGACATTGGGTGGCCTCGTGTAATCCATGGAAGTGCATGGGAAAGTGTTCCTGTGGCAGGTGATTTTCTGAACACCAATATGAGCTTCCCTTCTCTGTGGCCACTCAGTGTCTCTTCTCCGAGAAGGTGTGGCCACAGGACTTGCCTTTAGTGGTGGGTTGTGACCCTTCCAGAAAGCAGCCCACTGAGGCATCTGCCTCTGAATTCTAAGGACTTGTTCCTGGGTCAAGTCCATCCTGTCAGTGACTCTTCCCTTGGATTGGATATTCTCTTGAAGGCTTTTCAAGCCTCATACCTGCAAATAAATGGGTTTATTTTCCTCACTTCCACTCCTGGTTCTCCTGAAAAACATACATGCACAGNTAGCCTTAGCACTTCAGCCATTCTCCGTGGGTCCCCAGGCCCTTTGCAGATAGTCTTTTGAAAGACATGTCCACCAAATCTAATGAAATTCAAGCTGACTTTTTTTTCATGCTACTACTCAAAGTTCAGATGGTACAAAACACTCAAGAGAAGGTGTATCCAGCTACAAGGCTAAAAGCACCCCTGCTTTTCTAATAACCAGCCTGTGTTTGTAAAAGTCAGTTATGTTCAGTTATTCTTTCCTGTCCTTGGAATCTGTCAGTTCTTCCAGATTATAAATCATATCTCCACTTCCAAACACACAGCTCGCTGATGCTCTGTACTGATCATCGCTTCTTCCAATCTCACAGCAGTAGAGTTTTGAGTACATTGGATTATCAAGTTTGAGAATAGCGCACCCTCTCTTTTCCCTTTGAGGCGGGGTTCACTATGTAGCCCATACTGGCTAGGCGATGACTATGTAAGCAGGCCATGACTCACAATAATCCTGTGTCAGCCTCCTGTGTGTTGGGATAACAGATGTACATTATCATGCCTGACCCAGCATAACTAGTCTTATAGTATACCATTACTGGGTGGATGAACCTCCAAGATCTTAGACTAATTCTCACTGCATCCTAACCCTTCTCACACAGTGAAGCTTAGTTATACAATCAGTTGCAGGAGTCAGGTTATACTGGATTTGAAATCACCTATCAGCTACATAGCTTTGGAAAAAACCACCTAGCCTCTCTGAGATTCTCTCCTTAATTGCAAAATGAGCTTTCTATCCACACTAGGGTCATGGTATTGGTGGTTAGCCCAGAGTCCTGTGTGTAGGAAGGAGCTTCAAGTGTTATCCACTCTTTTGTGTCTTCCCCTCATATACCCCCTTTTGAATGGAGAAGCCAAGACTATTGATCTATGGGGACACAATTAGAGAAGTGTGTACAAAAAGGGAGCTGAGCTAGTTGTCCTACAAACAAGGCCTAGAGTAGGGTAAAGTGAAGGAAATAAGTGAAGTTGATATTTTTAAATAGATATTTCACTGGTGGGTTCTTTTTCACAGATTTTAATATATTGTACTGAAATATCACATGATTTAAGAATATGTCATAATGAAACCCACTATGTTGTATGCTAACTTAAAAAAATAAATTAAGGGACTACAAAGATGGTTAGGTGGTTAAGAGGCCTGGCTGCTCTTCCAGAGGCCCAACACCTAGATGGTAGACCACAACCTGTAACTCCAGTTCCAGGGGATCCGACACCCTCTGATGGTCTCTGTGAGTACCAAATGCACCATAGTGCACTTACAGATGTGTAGGCAAACTCTCGTACACAAAACATTTTTAAANTTTAAAATTTTATTTTAAAAAATAAAAANTTTTTTTAAAAANTTTTTAAAAAGTAAAAAAAAAACTATATTTTTTTCTTTCCCTTTTCTAGGCCCAGTGGTGAACACCTGTAATCTCAGCACTTGAGAAGCAGAGGCAGGAGGCTATCTGTGAATTTGAGGCCACCCTGGTCTACAAAGCGATTTCTGAGCTAGCCAGGGCTACAGAATGAGTTCCTGTGTAGGGTCTCAACACAACAACAAAAACTGTTTGAGAAATTTTATTAAGAATATTTAAAAAATAGCCGGGCGGTGGTGGCGCACGCCTTTAATCCCAGCACTTGGGAGGCAGAGGCAGGCAGATCTCTGTGAGTTCGAGGCCAGCCTGGGCTACCGAGTGAGTTCCAGGAAAGGCGCCAAAGCTACACAGAGAAACCCTGTCTCGAAAAACCAAAAAAAAAAAAAAAAAAAAAAAAGAATATTTAAAAAATAAATAAAACTTGCCTAAAAGTTTTTACGCCACCCCTTTACATTCTGCATTCAAGAGTGCTTAAGTCCAAGACCAGGCAAAGCTGGAGGAAAAGAGCCTAGCTCTCCCAGACTTGACACTTCTGCACAAAACATGCTTCGGGCCTGGAAGGGGGCGGAGCGAGCGGACTACAACTTCCAGGGGGCCACGCGAAGCGGCGCTCTCGCTGATTGGCTGCTTGAGTACCGCCCTCCGCTCCTCCCCTCCGAAGTGACCCCGAGTCGGGTCCCGGGCTACCGTGCTCTGGAGGCCGACTTCAGGCTAGGCACTTCCCTTTGCCAGCTACATGGCGGCGCGGTCTGCCTTCCGGATGCTGCGGCGGCTCCTGAAGTCCAGCACCCGGGGCTGCAGCTCGGGGGCTCCAGTGACGCAGCCCCGCCCCGGGGAGCCCTCCAGACCTGCCAGGGAGGTGAGCCCACCCAGCCCGCCTGCACTCACCTAACTGGAGGGCAATCAAGCGTGCCACCTTGAAGGTGGAGAAAGCACCCTGTCCNGTGCCGGAGGCCTCTACTGGGGACGACCCAGGGCACTCACTGATGGGTTGTTTGAGTTCACTCCGACCCAGCGGAAGGGACTTCTCAGAGTTTCCCTTGAACTCCCTTACCCCTGCCGTGNCACTTTCTAACAGGTCTCTGCACTGCAGTAAATAGGGGCCACCAGGGAGTGAGACTTAGGTTCCAATGAGCTGTTTTAGCCTTCTCTGCCACCCAGCCTTTAAAACATTTTCCCTCACCTCCTGAGTGGAGGGTGCCAGTACATAGTCAAGTGTNGCCAGGACACCTGCTTCTTAGTGTGACAAGGACTAAAAAAAAAATGTTATCCAGNTGATCTGTCTTGTTTCTCTTGGGAGGGCTGGCTTCGTTTTAGTCAGGAACAGAGCAAGACTATGCTCCAGGCTAGGAATTCCTGCCTGTCTTCATAGTGTGGGATAGGGTCCTTCAGCCCTCCTTGTACCACTTTGTTTGAAGTTTCAGTTTGTTTGCCTGCACGGTTAGGGAAACATTTGCAGGGGGACTCGTTCCTTTTCCTGTAGATCCTTCTGCTTCTCTTCTGTCTCCCAGGACTGGACTTGATGTCCTGGGACTCTTGAGTTTCATAATATTTGACTCTCATGTTTTGCTCAAGACACAGATGGACTTCTGCCAGAGTGCTCACTTCCTCAGGCCTGCCTCTCCAGAATCCTCAGATAAAGCAGACTTATTGTTACAGGGATCTTCAAAGCCTTGAACTTTGTACTTGATTGAGTGAAAAGCTAGGAAGCCGAGGCCACTATGAGAGCTTTAAAAACGATACTAGCAAAAAGAATTTTCTTCTTCCTCATAATTTATTTTGTACTTTTTGTGAGAGGACCTGTGCAATGTGACTAACTGATAGGCTTTCGTGCTCAGGTAACTCAGGTCATTGTAAGGCAGGGGAGCAGGAACTTAAACCCCAAGACCTGGGCTAGCCCCCTCCCCTCAGATGCTGTACCAGGTCTTTTATATGGTGACCACATGAGTGATACAGCAGGAAGGGCACAGGCTCCAGAGCAGAGTCCTGGGGTTTGAATGAGCCCCACACCTTATTAGCCATGTTCATTNTCTTCTCTCAGAGAATCGGGGCCTGTGTTTTGTAGGATGGGGGTATTAATGTCTTCATCATAGGGTATCATAGAGCTTAAGTGTTCATGTGTGTTAATCCGTACACTCAGAGCCTAATGAACACAGGTACCNTTGTGTTGATGTGTGTGGTGATTATTGATTCATTCAGCCTGTGGCAGATGTTGTGGTAAGTCCTGTTAGGCCCCTCCTACCTGGACAAGCCGTCATTCTGTCAACTATACCATCAGACATTGCATTCTGAATATCTCAGTTCCCACTGTGTTCCACCAGTTGACAGTCCCTGGATGCTAAGGCTCCCTCAGCCTTTCTAGGGATTTTTACAGCTTCCCACAATGCATGCAGCCAGCCAAGTCAGCAAATGGTTTTGGCTGCTTGAAGCACATCTAATGAATTAGGTGGAACAGTGAGACATAAGGAGACCTATGGTCTTTTGGTGGCCTCTAACTCTGACTTCTAATCTGGGCCCCCACTTTCCCTTGCTTTCTTTCTGTAAATCCAGAGGCTTGGAGCAGCTCACCTTGTCCAGGAGCANAGGGCATGGGACTCTGAAAGAGAATCTTAGAGGTGAGGTGAAATTATGTATTCATGTCCTTAACAGAACTGCAAGTGGGCAGGAGCAGAGATGTGATCATCCGGGACCCCCATCCTGCCCCCTTTCCTGCAGGGATCCCCATCCTGCCCTCCTTTCCTGCAGGGACACTCTGCCTGCCCTCCACAGGTCTGGAGGTCTGAGGTAGAGCGCCATGGTAGATGCTCACTGGGCATCCTGTATGTCATGATGTGAGTATGAAAGAGAAGTGAGTCTTACATGGGAGCTGGCCATGGAGAGAGTGGAAAGGGGGCCTTGGGTAGTCTAAAGACAGGTGGACAGCTTTCACAGATGCTAGGGGGAAATCGATGACTGAGGAGGGCCAGACATCTTCCCTAATGGATTTAGCTCAATCCAGGTATACCCCTTCTTTCTCTGGAACTCTAGTCTGACTTCCTGGAGGCAGAAAGGAGTTCTGTCCAGGCTGAGGTCTGAGCCTGCTGTCTGTAGTGGGGATAAAGGACGGGGTGACTCTGGATAAGGTAAAGTCACCTGCATGTTCAGAGCTCTAGAGAAGACCAGAAGCTGCCAAGTGNATATTGAAGACAGAAAGTAGGTGTAGGAGAAGGCAGGGTGGAGGGTGGCGGGGCTGGGAGGAGAAAGGTGATGGAGTTGGGGGAGGAGGGAGGACAGTGCTGGGAGGAGGGAGGACAGAGCTGGGGGAGGAACAGGGAGGACAGAGCTGGGGGAGGAGGGAGGACAGTGCTGGGAGGAACAGGGAGGACAGTGCTAGGAGGAGGAACAGGGAGGACAGAGCTGGGGGAGGAACAGGGAGGACAGAGCTGGGAGGGTCTTTCCTCTTCACTTCCAACCTGCCCAGATCCTTGAAATCCATGTCTTAGGGGAGTGGACTGTGCTGGAGCCAGAGATGCAGAGACCCTGACTCTCGGGTCATGGGACAGAGGGCCATATAATCAAGCTTGGGCAGATATTAGTCACTAGTTTGAGATTTTGTGTGTGTGTGTGTGTGTGTGTGAGATGTATGTTCTTGTGCATATGCCCATGTGTTTGGAAGCCAGAAGGCAATCACAGGTGTCATCCACTTTGTTTTTGAGACAAGGTCTTTTATTGGGAACCAGGACTTGCCGGCAGGCTTGGGTAGGCTGGCTAGCCATTGTGCACCAGAGATCTCTCCCTAGCTTTTTAAACATGGGTTCTGGGGATTGATCGAAGGTCCTTATGCTTGTAAAGCAGGCACTTCCCACCTCAATTAATCTAATCTACATAATCTCTCATATGCCTAGAGGGGTTTGTCTCCTAGGCTGTTCTAGATCAGGCCAAGTTGCCAGTGTTAACAATCACAGATGGCAGTTGCTTATTGGTACTGTTTGTAAGGGACTCTTCAGTTGAATTAGTGGGATTATCTTCTCTTTGCAGAAGAGAAGGCTGAGCAGGCATATCTGACTGTTACTGCAGTCATGTCAGAGCTTGTGCCCAGCTGGAGCAAGCCAGGCTTGGCCACCATCCTCAAGAAGCCAAATGAGTCAGATTAATAGTGAGAAGCAGAAAAAGAATAGTTTCATTCAATGTGGCCATATTGGGAAGAGGGGCAGAGAGACTCAGTGGACACCTCCCCCTACCAATCCATCTTTGGGGTTCTAACATGGGGTTTAGTTTCAAATAGAAGTCAAGAGGTGTGCATAGTTGAGCAGACCTAGTCAAAGTGTGGTCCTGTCCATCACTGACTCATCATTGTCTCATCCCCAGTCTTCCCTGAGAAGTGGTCTGGCAGGACACTGTGAGATCTCTGCAAGGAGACAAGGCCCCCCTCTGGCTGGCATCCTTTCTTTCTCTCAGCATGAGACTCATGGGGGAATTCCACTTCACTGGGGTACCATGTTTCTACAGTCCAGACAGTGAGGGCCACAGCATCTCTCTAGAATGCCCTCAGTTCTTCTAGCATGCCCATTATACAATCTACAAGCCACCTGTGCCCCAAGATGGCTTGGAGTGTGGTGCAACACAAAGCCATAACTTAAAACATTATCTTTTTTTTTTAAAACATAGTTGTGTGGTTCTTTGTAGATGACAACATTGTGTTGCAACTTCCAAAGGCAGGGGCATGCCTGGAACTTAAGAGGATCCGGGTGCTTGGTCTGTAGCTAGAACCAGGTTTATAATTCAGGTTTACCTGCTCCAGCGTCTGTGCTCAGAACCAGGATTGCCACTGCTGGATTAAAAGTTTCCAAAGCCCTGGCTGCATAGTGCAGAGTTCAGACACCAGAGGAAGTCACTCTTGAGGCCAGGACTCTCCAGCTCTCTTGGAAGCTCTGTGGTAAATCTGATGGGCTGCCTTTGTCAAGAGCCTTGTACAGGGCAAGACCCCTCTAGAAGTGACTCTGTGCAGCTGGGTCTGCATCTCATTTTCCTCATAAGATTAGAGGCAGGCCTATATGTTACACAGTAGTTTGACATACTGTGGTCAACATGGGACCCCTTAGATGGGAGAGGGTCNTGCCCCTCCTCCAGGAGACTTAGGGGAGTGGGGGTGGGGTCATGAGGTGTGGGAGGAGAAAAGAGTCCGGGGATGGGGCTTGCTGTATCCAAGTGATAAATTTGCTTGGCCAGCTAGGAGGGAAGGGTGTGTGTTGGCAGGCTGGGCTAATGGCCAGCCCCTTAATTACTCCTTGGCCAGGCTTGCTCTCAGGTTTCTGCTGAGTCATGTTCGTTGGTCCTCTCACTCCCAATTCCTGGATTTATTTGGCTCCTCCCCAGCCTTTGCACAACCACGTGTTAAGTTGGAGGGAGGAACACCTCAGCCACCAAGAACTGGAACCTGAAGTGATTCACTAATGACTGGATTCCCTATAGCTGTTGATGACCAAGAAGATGCCATTCTCCCAAACCTGTCTCCTAGGTAGCTAGCTCATTTGCAGCAGTCCCTACCCCTAGGCCTCACGCAGTGACTGACCAATCCTTCTTTTTGGCACTAGGTAAGGAATTCAAAGTATAGGGACAGTGTAAAGAAGACCCTAGACTTGCCAGCCCTCAGCCTCCAGCTTGAATGCACCTGGCTTGGGCTAGCTCCTATAGGGAAGATGTCTGTACAGTCTCAGTGGTGGGTCCTTCCTTCTGTCTGTCAGCTAGAGGTGCTGTGCAAGCTAAGGGAGAGGCAGCCCATCTCTGGGCTCCCTCAGTTCTCCACAGCTGAGCCACAGAGCCAGGAGCAGGGGCCCACAGCTTCATCATATCCCTGTCCTTGCAGGGGCTGTCCAGGAGGCTCCAGTTCCTCCAGGAGCATGCAGCTCCCTTCTCTGCCTTCCTCACCGACAGCTTTGGCCGGCAGCACAGTTACCTGCGGATCTCTCTCACAGAGAAGTGCAACCTCCGATGTGAGTCACCTCCTGGGCCAGCTCTGGGCCACTGTCCCTCTGCCTCTGCCGAAGTGACATCTGCAGTCACTTCATCTCTGAAAATCGTCCTCAGCCCTCCCCTTCCCCTCCCCCACCTNCCACTCATCTTGCCCCATTGGCAGCTGGTCAGCCTGTTAGCGGCTACACAGGGTTGAAGTTTGCTTTCAGATTATGGAAGCTAGGTTCTCCTTGAGATTATATTTGGAAACAGAGTTGTGATCAGGTTTGGGAATAAGAGTAGATCTGGGGCTGGTCTCCCTCTTCAGAGCTCTTTCCTCCTGTTTCCCTTCAGTACCCAAAGTCTAGGACATGGCCTAGGGTATGTGTGTATGGTGGTGGGGTGATGGACATTTCAGATGAGTGNTAAATGTAGCCATGACCATGAGATGCCCCAGTCCTGTGCTGGACCAGCTACAGCCACACCAACACACAAAACCCATTGTGCAATCCTGGGGCTGCTCTTGGGGTGTGTCCATGGCTGGAGACTTCCAGTGTGGCTCTTCCTCCTTTCTTTCCTGTCAGCCCGTTTCTTCTCCCTCTTAGCTCACTGCCTTGTTTCCTCCTTTTTCTCCTGCCTCTCCTCCTGCCCCCTACAGTGTTTCTCAATAAGTATTGAGTAAGTAAATGCATATGTATTTGGTAACCAAACAAAATACACTACATATGAGCTGTTTGTTCTCATTGTCTCTTTAGTCTTGAAAGTCCAAATGTGCATTCATTGTGCATCTTTGACTTTATGACTCCATAGGCATTTCCAACCCTCTGATATTGTTAGATGGTGATATCTACAGAGATCACACTGAGAGTCAAAGAAACAAACAAAACCACACACACACACATACACACACACACACACACACACACACACACACGCACAATTGTAGGAGGCCAGGAGGTGGCTTAGTCAGGAAGTGCTTGTCATGCAAGTATGAGACCCTGAGTTCAATTTTCAGAATCCGTGTTAAAGAAAAAAAAGGCAGAGCATGCAAGACAGGGCATGGAGGTGCTCTCATAATCCCAGTGTTGGGAAGACAGGGTTAGGTGGACCTCTTCAGGGGCCGGCCAGCCTAGCTCAATCAGCAAGGTCCCAATAAAAGTAAGACCCTGTCTCAAAGAAATAAGATGACGAGTGACTGAGGAAGACACTCCAGGTTGACCTTTGGCCTCTACATGCCCACATGCACTTGCACATACACATGAACACACATACACACAATTGCAAAAAGATCTCACAATGTTTTGAGTTTGTGATTTTGTGTTGGGCCATGCTAGTAGCTGTCTGGGGCCACATACAGCCCATCGACAGGGATGGACATGTCTGTGAGTCTAGCAGAGCTGGCCTGACTGGTGATAAAGGCAGCCTGCAGAAAGTGATGGTAGGAAACTATGCCCCTACCATCACAGCTCACCTGTTTACCCCATTCTGCTCCTTCATCTCAACAAAGAAAGCCTAATGCAAATCTGCAGATAGGACGGATCTGGGGACACTGTAGTAACAGAGGGCAGTGGCTTTCACCAGGCCAGAACATATCTTCATCTCATGGCATGAGCAGAAGAGCTGGCTTTACCGCAGCTAGGTGGAATGAGAATGGGCTATGATAACACACACAGGCCCGGGCCCTGGCCTTTGTAGGCCTTTCGAGGATAGTCTGCCCCGCTGCCTTCAGATGGAAGGAGCCAGCATCTCAGGCATTCCCCTGCTCTCAGCCAGGCCCTGCTTTGGGCCTAGTTTAATCTTTAATCTATACTCAGCTCCCTGATGGNGGGAAAGTAAGGCCAGATTACAGGAGAGGAGAAATACCGAGTGGGGAGCATTCAGATGGGGTTCAGGACTACAGTTACTCGGTTAGGAGTGGGGCATCTCTGCCTGCCTGCTACACCAGTCCCCTACCTCTTCATCCCTTCCTTTTCTCAGGCCAGTATTGCATGCCTGAGGAGGGAGTGTCCCTGACCCCCAAGGCTGACCTACTGACCACAGAGGAGATCCTGACCCTTGCTGGGCTCTTTGTGAAGGAAGGTGTGGATAAGATCCGTCTCACGGGTGGAGAGCCACTCATCCGGCCAGATGTGGTGGATATTGTGGGTGAGTGCCTTTATCTCTTGTCTCATTCAGCTGGACTACAATGCCAACTAATGCTTATTTGACANCTGTCACTCATGTAGACATTTGTAAATGGAGGCTTTTCTGCCCCACCCGGTCCAGCATCTGCTTTTAAAATAATCACTCAGAGGTTTAAGATTAATTACAAACCCTTTGGCCTGTTGCTCAGGCTTATTATTAACTAGCTCTTACAACTTAAATTAACCCATTTCTGTTAATCTATATTTTGCCACCTGGCTTCATGGCATTACCTGTTCTCTAGTACATCTTGTTGCTCCACTGGCTAGCTGGCATCTCCCTGACTTCTCCCTTCTTCTCCCTGTATCTCTGCTTGGATTTCCTGCCTGGCTCTATCCTACATTGCTATAGGCCAAAGCAGCTTCTTTATTAACCAATAGTAATAAATTCACAGCATACAGAGGGGTTATCCCACAGCAGACATTGAGTCCTGCAACACCCTTTAAGATAGCTGCTATTTATTCTGTTTTGTTGAGGAGTGATGGCTATGGGGAGGTTCATCTTGNCCAAGGTCTCAGCTACTAGATGCCAAATCAGTGTCTTGCTATGACATTGAGTTCAGAGTCCTNACCAGGAGGCCCCTGTGACCAGGCTCCTGTTAGCCACCACTCTGCCCCTTCCCTCCTGTCTGGCCACACAGCTAGCTTCTTAGCGTTTCTCTTCCTTTTGCCAGCAGCTTGTAATTTGCCCTCTGTCAGGTGCCTGCTCAAATTTTCTCAACTCAGCAGGACCTTGACCATTCTGCCTCCAGCAAATGTTTGTGCTCCTTCTAGCCACATTTTCTCTCAGACCTGGCAAGCTGCAGGCTGTGAACTAATTAGGCACTGCCACCTGGTTTTTGTTTTGTTTTTAAGTTTGGATTTTATTCTGTGTGTGTGTGTGTGTGTGTGTGTGTGTGTGTGTGTGTGTGTGTATGCACACACACAAGAATGCCGTCCCTAAGGAGGCCAAAAGGAGGGCATCAGATCCTCTGGAGCTAGAGTTACAGGCTACCTGACAATGAGTGCTGGGAACTGAACTCTGGTCCTCTGGAAGGCAGTGTGTGCTCTAAGCCACTGAGCCATCCCTCCAAACCCAACAGGTAACGTTTGGTATGAGGGTCTTTCCTATGTGTTAAGAAGGCCATGTGGCTGTCTGTTCATGTTTCCTTGTCAGCACTGACGCTGAGGAGTCCGGTGTCACTTCATTTGGTTCTTGCTTCTGTAAGGTAATTGATCTTTTTCTCTGAAAGTTCTTAGTGTTACCTTTTATCTGGTTTCCTTGAATTTTAAAAGGCAGTGTCTATACCTTGAACAGGCTCTTCCTTTGTGTCCTATTGGCATTCAGTGTAGTTTCCCTAGTATAATAAAACACTTCTCAGAAGATCGGGCAAACTTTTGCCCATTATTTGTTCAATACTTTGTTCTTTCCATCATCTTTTTTCTCTTTACAGTGTCTGTTATCTGAGTGTCACCCCGCCTCATCACTTCCATGTTTTTCAATTTAATATATACATATATGTTAAGAATGTCATACATTGTCTCTTTAAGGCAAGCATTGTTTTTGAGAAGTCTAATGTAACTTTAAGATAGATACACACACATATAGATATGCGTGTTATATATGTACATGTATGTGCATATATATGTTTATATAATTGTGTGTGTGTGTGTGTGTGTGTGTGTGTAATTTTCTTTTTTAGACAAGGTCTCATTAACCCAGGCTGGCCTCAAACTCTCTATGTAACCAAGGGTGACCTTGAACTTGTGATTCTTCTGCCTCACTTCTCAAGTACATGCAAATGACCCAGCCTAAATGGTCATTTGATTTCAGATTTTCTTACTCTTTATTTTTTCTTGGGAGCACAGCCTGTTTTTCTCCCAACTCACCCATTTCTCCTGCTGTTTCCACCCACTTTACTCTTTATCTGCTGTTCCCTTTATGTCGAGATTGTCTTTACATTTTCAGGATTTCTCTTGAGAAATTAAAGATGTTGCCTTTGCAATAAAGCTCAGCCAGTTTACATTCAAGTGTGGGAAAACTGGAGTTAGTTTATTGCTATGTAATGTTCTATAAAGAATAAATAAGTTTAGTTTTGAAATGAAATAAGCTGTACTCTGACAAATCACTTCTTTGTTTTCACTGACTTTGAAACTTGTGCCATTGCTGCCTTTAACACCATACATCTATGCATGGTGTGTGTCCTGAGTGCCCCTCCTCTGCACCTGTTGCTTATTTAGAGAGCTGCTCTGTCCCTTGAATATGGCATTAGTTACTTTTCCTGCCTGTTACCAGTGCCTGACGAAAAGCAACTTTGGCCGGGAAGGGTGATGACAGGGAAGAGTGATGGCCGGGTCCATGGTGGCAGAAGCTTGCTCTGTGACCTATGGGTTAGGAAGCAGAGACTGGACAAACTGGGGCCAGCTATAATCCTCTAGCCCCACCTCTACAGCCCTATGTCTGTCAGCCAGGCCCATAGTCCCAAAGGTCCCAGGACTTTGCTGAACAGTGTCACCAGCTGGAGACCAAGTGTTCATCAAATGACCATCAGGGACGTGTCACATTCAAGCCCACAGCTCATTTAANGTACAGCACGCCTTTCCTTACACCCAGAGCATTAGTTCAGAGTTATTTTGGGTTGTGNAACATGTCATGTCTAGAGAAACTTGGTTTAGTCACTTCTNTACTGTTGGCTAACTGGATTGTTTCCAGAGTCAAATGTGTGGCTCTNCAATAAACCTCTGGTTAAATTCTGACAAGCAAAATTTCAGGTCAAGGGCTTTGTAAACCCCCATGCATGGCTTCTCTTCAGAAAGTCTGTGGAATTTCATTCTTACACTATTAACATGCTGCTATGTGATAGGCTTTCCTTGGAGAGACACAACAGATACACACACATGTACACACACACACACACACACTCACACACTCACACCCTTATTTACCCCCAAAAATGGAACCTGCAAGAGACCAAAGGAACAATATCTGTCTTGGTAAACCAGCAAGATTTTTGGGAGTTACTAACAGGAGTAGAAATGAGGGGTTACTTCCAGGAGCAAGAGTGACACAGGCAGCTGCATCATCAAAAGCCGACCCCAACAGGAGTGACAACTCAGGAAAGCTGTGACCCGGGAGCTCTCTGCACAGCCTGCAGACAGCTCACTAGACANCTCACTGCAGTTGGGCTGTGCCGTCTCCTTCCCCAGAAATTTGCTCCTTTCTGTACTGCTGAAGAGGGCCCTCAGGAACCGCCCACGTTTCCTTCTCCCAAACTTGTGGCCTTTGCTTTGTCTCCTGAGGCTCAGGAGCCTCGCTCCTCCTCCTGCAAACGTTTCAGCTTGGAGGTCACTGCCCCCACTTACCGGCTCACTGAACCAGGTGGGGTGGTCAGTTTGCTAATCCATCCTTTTCTCAGTTCAGCTGGACTCCAGCACTCCACTCTTACTCTCTGCTCCCATGTGAAGCTGATGGAAGGCCCTGATCCAAGGGCTAGACAGATCTTGTCCTAGTTGTTGTTGGGAGAGAACAAAATCAAGTGAAGGTCAAGGGCATGGGCGCTGTCTATCTGCCNGCTGTGCTGGACAGTTTTATGTCAGCTTGGCACAAGCTAAAGTCATCTGTGAGGAGGGAACCTCAGTTAAGAAAATGCCTCTGTAAATTTGGTCTAGAGGCATTTCCTAGTTAGTGTTTCATGGGGGAGGACCTAGCCCATTGTGGGTGATGCCACCCCTGTGCTGGTGGCCCTGGGTTCTATAAAAAACAGGCTGAGCAAGCCATGAGGAGCAAGCCAGTAAGCAGCACCCCTCTATGGCCTCTGCATCAGCTCCTGCCTCCAGGTTGCTCTGCTGTTTGATTTTCTGCCCTCTTCGTTTTTGACGATGAACTGTTACACTGAACTGTGAGTGAAATAAACCATTTTCTTCCCAAATTGCTTTTGGTCATGGTGTTTCATCACAGCAATAGAAACCCTAACTAAGACACCCACATTGTAAAAGAAAACTTGTTCATTATAGAAAAATGATAGTTACAGTTATTTTTTTCTAATTCTGTAATCTTTGATTAAAAGTAACTACCCTGAACATTCTGACATTGTATTACTAACTTTATGTTACTGCAGTGAAATACCCCGGGCAACTAATTTCGTAGAAAAAAGTCTCTTTGAATGACAGTTTTGGCGATTCAAACTTGGGTCAGGTGGGCCTCATGGATTCTGACCTGGTGAAGGCTGGAGTTTGTATCACTGAGCCAGGAAAGGAGAGGATGCCCAGAGCCTCTAGNCTTTTCTTAGCCACCCTCTCCCCTGCCANGGCCTAGGGGCCTCTCTTTAGGTTCCAGTGCTTACAGGCTCCATTACCCCCAACAGCACCACTCTAGGGACCTTTACCACACAGGACCTTCAGGGACATTGAACTTCCAGATTGTAGCTCACAGTGCAGCTTTTTCTACACATGATTGGATCTGACTGACCACGTAGGGTGTTCTCAGCCCTGCTGTTTTCTTTCCTTGTTCTTTTGTGTGTAGTTCTTTAGGATTCCTTTTGCTCTGGGGGCTGGGAAGATGGCTTAGTCTAAAGTGCTCACTGGACAGCATGAGGACCCGTGTAAACAGCCAGGTGTGGTGGTATGCTGAGCTCTGGGAGGGGGTGGGGGCAGGAGGATCGTGGGGCTCGATGCAGCCAGTCCCACCAAGCCAGTAAGCTAAAGGTTCAGTGGGAGCCCCTGTTTCAAAGAACCACGAGGAGAGTAATTGAGGACAACACCTGTCATTGACTGTGCTTTGTGAATTTAAGAAATTTCCTTAATTTCTTGAAGCTCTTTCATTGTCTACTAAATGAGGAACAATCCCTGTTCTGCAGCTTCATTGAGCTAATCCGTATGGTGCTCTTAGCAGAGCACCCAGCCCAGGGCCAGCAACCAGTGTGTCGTAGCTTCTATGGCTGTGAAGAGACACCATGACCACAGCAACTCTTATAAAGGAAAACATTGAATTGGGGCTGGCTTACAGTTTCAGAGAGTCAGTTCATTATCATCATGGCAGGAACCAAGGCAGCGTGCAGGCAGACATGGTGCTGGAGAAGGAGCTGAGAGTTCTACATCTTGACTCACAGGTAACAGGAAGTGGACTGAGACACTGGGCAGTATCTTCTAGGATAGGAGACCTCAAAGCCTGCCACAGTGACACACTTCCTCCAACAAGGCCACACCTACTCCAACAAAGCCACACCTCCTAATAGTGCCACTCCCTTTGGGGGCCATTTTCTTTCAAACCACCACACAGCACTTCATCTGTTGGTATCTTTATTACAGTTTTTATTTGTATGAGTGTTTTTGCCTGTATATATGTATGCATGCCACATGTGTACCCGGTGCCTAGTGAGACCAGAAGAAGGCTTCAGCCCCTGTAACTAGAGTTACAGGTGGTTGTAAACTACAGCGTGAGTGCTGGGAACTGAATGTGGTTTTTCTGCAAGAAAAACAAGTGGTTTTAATAGCTGAGCTGTCTCTCCAGCCTCTCACCCTGGTTTTNATTTCCACACTTGGTACGAAGCCCAGGGGAAGCCCATCCATTAGAATAAGAGTTTTGCCTTCCTGCCCTTTTCCCAGGGAAAACAGTCTAATGCTTCCCTCTTATCTTTCCAGCACGACTTCATCGGCTGGAAGGGCTGAGAACCATCGGTGTCACCACCAACGGCATCAACCTAGCCCGGCTGCTGCCCCAGCTCCAGCAGGCAGGGCTCAGTGCTGTTAACATCAGCCTGGACACTCTGGTTCCTGCCAAGTTTGAGTTCATCGTCCGCAGGAAAGGTGATCACAGGCAGGCTGAAGTGTGGGTCTCCCCAGGGCTCTGCTGCACTTTGTGTGTGGCGGAGTAGTCGCTTCCTTCTGGTGTCTGGATTATGGGTGTGCTCTCCGTTAGGCACTGCAAGGGATTAATACTCAGGCCAGGTTGTTTGCCTGGAGACACATGAGCCAGCGTGTGTGTGTGGGGGGGGGCATGAAAGTGATTGCCCTGAGGTGTCAGGCCCAGGATGTCACCCCTGTGCCCATCTAGACTTTAAACCCCTCTTCCTCACACCCCGCTCCAGGTGTCTCACATGTGGTAGCTTCTCTTGACTATGGGCACTCTACCCTTTGATTTTTGGGGTGTGGGTGGTCCATCACCGAGGACTCTGGAGATCAGAGGGGTGCTGGGAAAGACAGCTCTCCACACTCTTCATTTGGAGCAGCGCCAACGCCAGCCATGCCACTGTCCTCTTCCTTCCCTGCCCGGTGTACAGCCTCCTGCTTACAGCCTTCCAGAAGCTGACAAAGCTCTGGCTGAGGTTCCTCCCTCTGGAGAGGGCCTCATCATCCACGTTGACAAAATTCAAAGCAGTAGTAATATTGCTTTAATGTGTTTCTTTATTTATATCTTTGTATGTGAGCTTGTGTGTAAGTTTATGTACTTGTGTGTGCAGTGGGTATGTTTATATACTTGTGTGTGTGTGTGTGTGCAGTGGGTATGTTTATGTACTTGTGTGTGTGTGCAGTGGATATGTTTATGTACTTGTGTGTGTGTATATGTGTATGTTTACGTACTTGTGTATGTGTGCGGGTGGAGGCAAAAGGACAACTTCATACACACTGCACACACCCACAAGTACATAAACATACCCACTGCACACACACACACAAGTACATAAACATACACACTGCACACACACACACAAGTATATAAAATTATACACTGCACACACACACACAAGTACTTAGTTGTCCATCATGAATTTTTTTGAAACAGACTCTCTTGCCAGGATCTGGAATACACTAGTTTAGACTAGTCTGGCTGACCAGTGAGCCCTGGGACTTTACCTCCCTCCACTTTGCAGCTTCTGGTTTATCAGGACTCCTCTCCAACACTCAGGATTACAAGCATACCACCATGTCTAGTTTTTCACATGTCCTGGGGATGGAACTCAGAGTCTCCTGCTTGTGCATGACACAGTGTCCAGCCCCTGCAGACTACTGGAACAAAACACAAAACCACACAGAACAGCCTTTGCTGATCTCGTGGTATCCACTGAAGTGCCATGGGGAGGAGAAACTCAAAGCGGGAAAGGACCTCTGGGCTTGACGGAGAGATGTTCTGCTGGCCTGGTGGTGTGGAGGGTTTGGATCTAGAGGACTTCCTGTGAGGAAGCTGTAAACAGAGCAGGAGGCTGGGAGGTGAAAGTGGAAAGGATGCCTCAAGCTGGGCTCCATTTCCCTTGTCATCATCCCTAGCACAAGCCCCTTCCCCAGGGACACAGCNGGCATCCAGGTGCCATCCCGCCCCACCCCCCATTATGCTCTGGTATTCACCTGCCTCTGAAGGGAAAGGTTGTTGAGGACACACCAGTGAGAGAGGGGCCTGCATCATACAAGGTCCAGTGTGAAGACTGCAGCAGGGCAGCAGGGCCTCAGTTTCCCCATCTAGACTGTGCAAAGGCTCAGCTAGATCATGGGTCAGCTAACTGTTTTTGTACAGCCCTGGAACCAGGACTGTGTTTTACAGATAACGTTTGTAATCATTAATCATTGAGAACATGACCTGTGAACTCCAATTAAACAATCGATAGTGTATCCCTGAGAAAATAGTCATTCCTCCATCCCATGTTATNAAAAAAACACACGAAACTGGTGGGGTAGTCAGTAAANTAGCTCAAATTCCAAGGGACCCAGTGCCCTCTTCTGACCTCCGTGGGCACCAGGGACACATGTGATGTACAGACATACATGCAGGCTAAACACACATGTGCATAAAATTAAATAAAAAAGACACAGCCCTGAGGAATGATACCCCAGGATGTTTTGGCCTCCACTTGTGCATACACCCCACAAATACATGAACATGCACATGTCCCTACATACCTTCAAAAACGAAACATAAATAAAAATAAAACCATATTGCTATACTTTGAAATCATGTCTTATACCCACATAGAATCTGGGTGCTGCCTCTTGGCTTGCGTAACCTGAAATGTTTGTTGTCTGGCCTGTGAGAGAAAAACTCTTCCTGACCATCAAGCCAGGTGGTCTCTCAGGTTGCTTTGTTCCACAGGGGTCTGGTGGTTCCCTGGAGAAGGGGGTCCCTGAATCCTTGCTTCTTCCCTCTGCAGGCTTCCACAAAGTCATGGAGGGTATCCACAAAGCCATTGAGCTGGGTTACAAGCCTGTGAAGGTGAGGATCTGTCACCCCTACTGACTTCTGCCTTCCTTCCTGACTCNGCCAGGTAGGGGCACCATAGGTCCATGACACCTGGCCCCTGACAGCCCTCAGCCTGGCCAGTGGACGTGTACCTCCCACTGCTTCTTGCCAAGTTACGTGTAGCCCCCACATCTCCTCCCTCATTGAGAATAGAGAAGAGCAGTGACCCCCACAGAATACCCCAACTGTGAGAGTAATGGGTGGCAAGAGGCGCAGACTGGGTCCTGAGCAGTGCCACACCCCAAAGGTCCTCCTCACGAAAGCATGCTGGAGACAGCTCTCACAGCCCAGTTGTCCTTGGTCAGGTGAACTGTGTGGTGATGCGAGGCCTGAATGAAGATGAGCTGCTGGACTTTGTGGCCTTGACAGAGGGTCTTCCCCTGGATGTGCGCTTCATCGAGTACATGCCATTTGATGGTGAGTGACAAGGGCTTGGCAGGGAGAGAAGGGGTACGTGGGCCTCGGGGCTGCACCAGGTACTGCTAATACCTGGGGTGGTGGAAGGATGGTATGTGGTGCTCTGGGGTCACGTGTGGATGTGATCTGATCCTTGGGCAGGGTCCCCTTCATCTCTGGTTCAAAAGCTCCCCCTGCCACCTGCAACCAAATACAGGCAACAAGTGGAACTTTAGGAAGATGGTGAGCTACAAGGAGATGCTGGACACCATCCGACAGCAGTGGCCACAGCTGGAGAAGCTGCCAGAGGAGGACTCCAGCACAGCCAAGGTTAGGGAACAGGAGGGTGGTACTGGGGGTGGCCCTGCCTCCGTCCAGTGGCTGAGTGCTGCTGTAAATGTAGAGTGCACCAGGGAGCGGTGTGCAGCAGGGTGTGATGCTTAAGAGAGCAGCCTAAACTTAGGTGGTAAGACTAAGTACCGTCAGAGGTCATACTCTGCAGACAAGTGGGGCAGCGCTGTTGTCTCCTCCATGGCCCTCTGTAGGCCTGTGTCCATAGCAAGCNCTGTCCTCTCCTCCGTGGCCCTCTGTAGGCCNGTGTCCACAGACACCTGTGTCCATAGCAAGCGCTGTCCTCTCCTCCGTGGCCCTCTGTAGGCCCCTGTCCACAGACACCTGTGTNCATAGCAAGCGCTNTCCTCTCCTCCGTGGCCCTCTGTAGGCCTGTGTCCATAGCAAGCACCTGTCTCTTATACACATCTAGATGTGTATAAGAGACAGCTGTAGGCCCGTGTCCACAGACACCTGTGTCCATAGCAAGCGCTGTCCTCTCCTCCGTGGCCCTCTGTAGGCCTGTGTCCACAGACACCTGTGTCCATAGCAACTCTTCTCCAGAGTAAGCCAGGCAAAGGCAGGGCTCATGGGTCACCCATCACACTGTAAGAGAGCTGCAGAATGGGGTCTTGACATCAGCAAGGGGGATCTTGGGAGTGAGGGGTAGCCCACTCTGTCCCTTCAGCTGCCCTTCTCTCCCAGGCCTTTAAGATCCCTGGCTTCCAGGGTCGGATCAGCTTCATCACGTCCATGTCAGAGCATTTCTGTGGGACCTGCAACCGGCTTCGCATCACAGCTGATGGGAACCTCAAGGTGAGCATCCCGCCCTTCCCCCCTCCCCCACCAAGGCGCCCCGGCTATCTGTTCGCTCACATCTACCTGAGCTTCTATTAGAGGGGGAGATCAGTGCTCAGTGGAGGGGGACTTGGGGTGACCAGTGTGAATCTGTGGGGTTTTTGGCAGTCACCCGTTTCTTCCAACTTCATTCTTTGGGTCCTCAGAGCAGCGTCTGGTTTATCAGGAATCCACTCCAGCACTCAGTGCTGCCAGAGGGGAAACCAAAAGCATTGTTGTCCCTGTGTCATTCCGGTTAGCCTTTTCCACACAGCTGTGACTCACTTCTGAAACCAGCACCCATTGCTGGCTAGTTGTCACTCTCCATGTTTGGGCTTGAGGCTGTGAAAGGCTCATTCCCTTAAGGCCATAGGAACTCATTGATACAGTCAAAGAGGTGGTGGGCAGACGAATAGTGGCCCTTTGTCCCAGGTGCGCTGTGCTGGCGGTGAGGATGGTGGGCCTTGAAGAATGGCTGCAATCTGGACTCCTACTGCCTAAAATCAGGTCTTGGGAGTCCACACTCCCACTTTGTGGCTCAGAACATGTTCTTCAGACTGTAGGGAGCAAAGTGAAGTTTCTGAGCAAGAGGGAGATGTGATCCCCATCTTTGTTGGATTTGAACTTAAACTCATTAANTGGATATGGAGCAATAATTAAGATATATAAATAAGTGAGGGTAAAGGTGTGAAGTCGTGCTGGGGAGATGGCTCTGAGTGTGTGGGGTGACGGTTGAGGTCATGCTGAGGAGGGCTCAGGGAATGTGTAGGGTGATGGTGTGAGGTCCTGCTAAAGAGATGGCTCAGCAGAAAGGTACTTGCTGTGCAATCATGGAGACCCAAGTTTAGATCTCCAGCTCCCTTGTAAAAAGCCTTGTACATGGCTACACTCTTGTAATCCCATTGCTGGGGAAGGGAGAAAAGCGATCCTCAGGAGCTCACTGGTCAGCTAGTCTAGCCGAGGTGCTGAAATCCAGGTCAGTGAGAGACTATGGCTGAAAAACTGCAGTGGAGGTTGGAAGAAGATACCTGATGTTGACCTTTGGCCTCCATGTATGTGCGCACACACACACAAAGGCACTCACACACACATATGTTCACACATACACACACACACACACACACACACACACCCCTATATACAGAAAACATAGACACATATATACAAAAATAATGGAATAAAAAAATCAAAGAACTTGGTGGTGTATGTAGAGGAAGAGGGGAATGTGTGGGGTGGCTGCAGGGCCTGGAATTTTAGGATTAGGGTTGGAGCTGCAGGTTTGGGGTCAACCATTTGAATACAGAAAGAAGTATACATTGGGTTGTTGAAAATGGGGGCTTTTCTTGGAGCCAGAAATTCCTGGCAATGCAAGTGGCATCTGTCCCTCAAGGTTCTTATGGGAAATGTAAGGAAGGTGTCCAAAGAGAATGGGATGGTTATTTAGAGTGAGAGATAAGGTTAAAGGGACTAACTAGGGGCACTGAGGCATTCTGAGGAGCAACAGCCAACAGTTGGCTCATGGAGGAAGGAGATGGAGAAAGTGATGTCACTGAGGGCCAGTGAGGCTGCAGCCTTGAGGGGAGAGGGTTGGAACTTTAGTTCTGGAGGGAAGCCGCTACTGCCAGAGATGAGGGAAGAGGGAAGAAAAGCCAGGGCTCCTCCCTCCTCTCTCCTGATCTCCAGGCAGAAGCCAGCACAGAAGCCTACAAGGAGAAGCCTATGGATGCTGTGGGAGACATGAGTACAAGAATATGAAATAGAGATTCAGCCGTATATGATAAAGCTATACTTTGAAGGATCAAAGAATCCTTCTAGAGGAGAAGTCAGATATCAAGNAATATTTGATGTTATTTGGCTTTTAATAGATCAGCTGTTTCCCGCTATCAATTTCTTGTATGCCAATAACTCCTAGGCCATAACGGCAAACAGTATAAGCCTCTCAGCCCTACTGCTGATCTGTACTAGGTAACACCCCTACCGAGACAATGCCTGTCTCCTAGGTTTAGGAGATAGGCAGATGTGTAAATGCATAGCTTTGCTTCTTGTGCAAATGAAGCTCGGACCATCCCTTTCTCTCACAGGCCTAGTGGCATTGCAGAGCCAAACTCATANCAAAAGGGTTTTTTGCATAACCAAGTGCAGTGGGGACTGGGACAGAATTCTTGACTCCGGGNTAGGGTTAGAATGGCTGGGCCTGAGGAGAAAGCAGGAAGGAAAAGTTTTTGCAGATTGTAGGTGGATTTGAGTCAAGTCAAGAGAGTAGGAGAAGAATGAAAGATGGGAGACAGAGGAAGAGAGGACGAGGGTGAGGTCGGGAGCATAAGAGCTTAGTTATTACTAGGACTATGAGAGGATAGGAAAAGAAGGGATAGAGAGGAGCTGAGTGTCAGAACGGAACTGAAGCTGTGTAGANANAGTTTGTCNTAGAGAAATACAGTGGACAGNTGAAAGAGCACAGTGTACAGAGATTCTTTTCCCTCAGATTACCCCACGCTGGCTGTAGTGTCTTTCCTAGAACTCTGGGAGAAATCTTCTCAGGCAGGACCCTGGGAAAATTTCAATATATGGAGGAATTAACTACTGTCAGTGAAGGGCAGAGAGGAGCCTTGGGCCGGTGCTGTGGGAAGGTGGAATGCCTAACACAGTGAAGAAGCTGGACCTTCTGTTTACAGTCCTGACTTCTCCAGAGCTGTCCTTCCTGGCTTTTCAGATGTTCTTCTGTGTCTACACACACAGCTGACATAGGTTCTGTGGCAGGGTAGAGTGTAGGTTTTCTGCACTACCTTATCCATCCCCATCTTATGACCAAGCTTCTCACATAGCTAGGGGACATTGAGCTAAGACTGAGTAGCCACAGATGTCATCTCCAGCCAGGTATGGTGCTCACACCTGTCACCCCAGAACAGTCAGATGGAGGGGGGTTCCTGTCAGTTCCCAGCCATCCTGAACGACATACCCTGAGCTAAAAACTGGGTTTCTGTCTCCCACAGCTGTCCTCTCCAACAACCCTCAGCTGCTCAGCTACCAAGCAGGGACCAGGGACTAAAAAGGGTAGCAGGTTGTACTGTCCACATGGGAAGGAACCAGGAAAGGCTGATGGGAAATGGGATATGTGTACCACCTCCAGGGTACTCAGCTCTCCATTGATTGAGGTCCACTCTCATGATATAGGTGTCCCCATCAGACATCTCAGAAAGTAACGGCAGCTCTGGAGTCATATGTTCTCTCTTCAAATCTATTTAATTCTCAGTACACACTGTACTCTTTGAAAGGAGTATGGCTAACCCCCACACAGAAGTCTGATTTTGCCTCTTGCTTGTCTAGCCTTTCTGGCCCCTCCATCCAGTCCTTTCGTCCTGCCTCAAGTGTGAGCCTGCTGTGGGAGACATGAGTACTGATGCTCAGCCCAGTGGGGTTAGTGACTTACAAGTTGTTCTCTTGTCTGCAACAGGTCTGCCTCTTTGGGAACTCCGAGGTGTCCCTGCGGGACCACCTGCGGGCGGGGGCCTCTGAGGAGGAGCTTCTGAGAATCATTGGGGCAGCAGTGGGTAGGAAGAAGCGGCAGCATGCAGGTAAGGGCTGGGCGGGGGTGGGCGGGGTTCATTTGAGGTAGTGTGAAGGAGAGGGTGGAGGATAAAGCAAGCCTGGGCGAAGGTGCCCAGTTAAGTGTCCTTCTGGCCACTGGCCACTCCTATTGAAACTTTTTACTTGGGGTGTGGTGGTTCTTCTTTGAGGAAATTGACATAGCATAGGCTACACAGGGCCCCCAAAACTCTCCAGGACTGTTTTATCAGGCTAAGAGATATCACTGGCTCCCTGGATTCCCATGTGTTGTCTTTGGGAGAGAGGGAGGGAGGACCAGGACCCTGGGCATTCCCAGAGTGTTCTCTGTGCTCCACCTTGGGTAACCTTGCAGAGATGCATGTGAGGGCTTTTGCCTGTGGCTGTGCATAGGACTCTTGGGCCCCATTCATCTTTCCGTGTGTTTCAGTAAAATCTCCCTTCTCTCTCCTCCCCTGCTTTCCTTTCTGCTCATCCTTCCCTCACACCAGGCATGTTCAATATTGCCCAGATGAAGAACCGGCCCATGATCCTCATCGGTGGGTGACCTATCAGTACGTAACTACTCACCCTTGTCACTTGGGGGGTCCTGTGGGGTGGGTGGGGGTCCCCTCTGTGAGACAACCCCTGCTCTGCCCCTGAATAGTCTTCCATTTTTATTTTTAAGTCTCTTGTTTCATCTTTTCTTAAACCTTCCATGTCTACTATTTCTTCCCTGCCCACAGCAACCGCTCTGTCTCCAGACTATAGAGTGGCCCTTCTCCGTCTCTCAAAATCAAGGCAGGGGCTTCTACAGACCTGATACTCAAGGAATTAGCTCTCCTTGGAGAGGAGAACTCCTGGTTAAAATAGAGAGCTTCTCCTCAGCTGTGGGATCTCCTAGTGGGACACAGGTGTCCCTTCTCTGCCACGTGGAGCCCCCTGGGCGTCTCTGTGGCCCATCAGTTGTCTCTGCTAGGCATAAGTTGGGGCAGCTCTCTGAACAGCCAGGATTTGACCTCTCCAGTTCCTTAACTCCATGGCCTGTGCACAGGAGAAACTCAATTGTATGATGCTTCTTCAAGGGAAAATGCCACTTTATAAAGCTCCAGGTAGTCTAGGAAGGCCACTGCTGCTCTGCTCAGTGTCCAGGTAGCAGCAGATGAAGCCTTGACCCCCTAGGTCACACCCAGATCTGGACCTTCTGAATTAGCACTTGAAGGAAATGGTTCCTTCCTCCAGAGCAAAGCAGATTCCATAGGCCAGAGATAGCCCAATGACCACCTTGGCACACTGACCACCCAGAGCAGGAGAGGCAAATGACAAAGAGCATTCCACTGGGGAAGGGACCTCAGTCATCTCCCCCACTTAGTCCCCCAGCACTAGGGGTCTTTGTCTAGCTGTATACATCTTCACAGCAAAGAATGGGAATGCCTTGATGGCCTTCCCTCTGACAGACAAGGGTGGGACTCAGTAGGATGGAAAGGGAGAAGCTATGGACACCTGTAGCTTCATGAGGACTCTTTTACATGAAGTCTATGGAGTGACTAGACGGGCCTGGTTTTCATAAAACGAGTTGTCTCGGTCAGGGTCTCTGACCTCCAGGAGCCTGTGAACCACTCAGGGACACTACCCCTGAAGTCCCTGAGTTGGTAGGACCATGGTGAAAGTACCCCCTCCTTGTGAGTTCTCAGCAGCTGCTGATGTTGGGGTGCTGATGCTGGTCTTTGTTTTTTGAGAGACAGCAGCGCTAAGGTTTTCTGGACTTGGAACCAGTCTGTCAATTGATGTCCTTGTAGGGACTTGACATTGTTTAAGTAGGTGAACTGTTTGCTTAGTGTCTTACCTGTCAATGAGACAATTGCTGTTCATTCTCTATTGGAAGTATCAAGATAAAAACACCTGTGATTGACAGTTCAGGGTGAGACCCAACTAGTTTTAGGAAAATGAATAGACATCAAAAGGCTGTTTGAACCAGGCATCATTCTTCAGGCGTAAGNTACATCATAGAAAAACTTCGGGGACCAAGTTCAGAAGCACAGGGGACCCGAAAGTGACCTTGCACCACTACTGCCTGAGGAGAACAAACTGAAACTGGGCACCTTCTGTTTGGTTTCTTC
>LZPO01034890.1:403252-413701 GCA_001675575.1 Neotoma lepida | reverse complement strand
GTGGTGGGACAGTAAGGGGTCAGGAGAAGAGGTGGAGAAAGGACTCAATTGGAGGCTCAGTCTCTTTTTCCTTTTTGCCTTTCAGGGTTACTTTTGATGCTTCAGGATTCCCCACCAGCTAGTTGGAGCACTCTCTCCTGGGATCCCCTCCATGTTNGGAATCTGGGTGTCAGAGAGAATCTCTCTGACCAGATGGCAACTTTGTGGAAAAGACTCCGTGTCCCCATGGCCCTTCCTCTGTCTCAACAGTGCCTGGGGTCCGGCTCCCCTCAGAGACACTACAGCTGCTACCCAGACTCTGACACTCACTCAAAGTGCCTTAGCAAAGGGTCCCAGGATCCTGCTGTCCCCTCAGGACCAGGGCTGACCTCAACTCAGCTAACTCATGTGGATTCAGAAGGACGGGCAGCTATGGTAGATGTGGGCGGGAAGCCAGACACAGAGCGGGTGGCTGTGGCCTCTGCTGTGGTCCTTCTTGGACCTGTGGCCTTCAGGCTTGTCCAGCAGAGCCAGCTGAAGAAGGGAGATGCTCTGGCAGTGGCCCAGCTGGCTGGAATCCAGGCAGCCAAGCTAACTAGTCAGCTGATCCCCCTGTGCCACCATGTGGCCCTGAGCCATGTGCAGGTCCAGCTGGAGCTGGACAGCACACGCCATGCCGTGCTGATCCAGGCATCCTGCCGGGCCCGAGGCCCTACTGGGGTAGAGATGGAGGCACTGACCTCGGCTGCCATGGCTGCCCTTACCCTGTATGACATGTGCAAGGCAGTCAGTAGGGACATCGTGGTGGCAGAGGTAAAGCTTATCAGCAAGACTGGAGGTCAGCGGGGGGACTTTCATCGGGCTTAAGAGTGCCTCCACTCATCCTCCAGTCATGTCTCCCAAGGGGTGCAATTTGGACCGAGGAAAAGATGTCACATTCCTCTCAATCTAGTCACTCTGATCTAGGGTCACCCTATCTCTTTATCATTGATATTTATTACAGCCCGTGAGATGTCCTCAACATGAAGACACCTCTGGCCTTGACACCTTCCAGGACTCCAGCAATGGAAGGTTTGATACAGGATGTCCCCACGTCATGTCATATTACTTGGCTTGTTTCAGATGGACAGCTGTAGGCAACCCTCATTTGGGGTTCTCTCTTCTCTTCCCTGGGGAGATAAAAGGGCTCATTAAAGCAGAGGAACCCACTTTGAGGAAGGAAAACCACAAGCTTCCTAAAGAATGTATCCATGTCCCTACTCCCTGGCCTCTGGCCCTGCTCCCACAGGATACACACTTACGGACTACAACCCCAAGGACTCGTGCCAACCTTTACCCACACCTGGTTCTGCTTACTGTGGTCTGCCCACACCTCTCTACTCTGGCACATATCAGGGCAAGAAGAGAGTTGAAGGTGACCTTCACCCTCACAGCGCACAAATAAAGCCACGGTGCCAGCTTTGAAGATGAGNCATGAGGACTCTTGTCTGTCAGAAGAGCACAAGCTGCTAAGTTTTACCCATCAGCCCCATTCCAAGACACTCCCTGAAGGGGGTGGGTGGGAAGAGGAACCCTAGAAAGGCCAAGGGGCATATTCTCTGGACTCCCCTGTGGGAGACAGTGAGAAATGTCTGACAGATGGCAGTCCCCCAGCTCAGCTGCACCACCAACTTTTGGAGAGCGGGCTTGGGAGCTGGAGGCTCCTGGTTTATGCACCCCAAACAATGGCCTGGCGTGCGGGGTTATGAAGGTGGGTAGCAGCTTNGATCTGTCTTCAGTGGCGCCCCTGGCCTAGCATTCCCTCTGCCTTGTACAGAGGTGTGCTGACAAATATTTAACAATTGGCTCTTTAAAAACTGAACGGGTTCCTGTGACACAAATGTTCCCAATTCAAGCTGTCCATGTAACCTCAGTTGGAACATTCCAGAAAATGTACATCACAAAACTGGATGGAACTGGTAGGAACTACGTTCAGCCCACCACTGCCTCAGCCCACCACTGCCTCAGCCCACCATTGGCCCAGCCCACCACTGGCCCAGCCTATCACTGCCTCAACCCACCGCTGGCCCAGCCCACCACTGGCCCAGCCCACCACTGGCCCAGCCCACCACTGGCCCAGCCCACCGCTGGCCCAGCCCACCACTGGCCCAGCCTACTCCAGCACAACCCAAGTCCACATGGGAAGAAGATAAGTTGGCAGGCTGGGGGTGGGGACGAATTTAATAGTTTTTAGTATTACAATTTATTCTTACAAAAGGGTGTGGGTAAAAAGGACACTTTAGAGTTCTGTACATATGAACCTTATTTGTCTTCTGCAGCAGCTAATGAGAGTGGCCTTGGCATGAAGGTTGACAGATGTCCTGGGGAGATGGGCACAGCTCCCGAGTTGGTATCAATAGGAGTGGATGTGAAGAGTCCATGCTTATCTCCACCTACCTGGGGAGTTTTGTCCTTCCACCCCCGGACAAACTTCCATCTTGGAAAGGGAATTGCCACTGCTTAGAAGGGTGTGTTGGCTGGACTATGAATCTTACATTGTGCACAAGGTTAACTGGAGCAGTTGACCCACAGGGGCAGGACAGGTGGGACGGCACTGGGGTAGACTTTGTTTAACGTTGAGGACCAGCCTATCCACCTCCAGAGCACCAGTCACTTCCTGCTGAGTCACCCACAGTGGTCTGTGGTCCAAGGCACTGTTGAAATCTGGTTACAAAGACATACAGCACCAGAGCCACTGGCCAGACTTGGAAAATAATAAATAGAAAAGGCAAAATTCTTTGGGGTGAGAAGGCCGGGCTCTGGAGAGATGCCAAATGGCTTTTCTGAGGATCCAATGTGTTCCTTCAAGAACTTCCATCTTCCTTGTCTTTCCTGGTGCATGTCTAGTCTTGATGGTGGTTGGGAAGGCCAGAACACAACCATGCCTGTTCCCTGCCCCTAGCATGTTAGGCTGAGCCTGGCCAGTTGGGAAGAGGATGAGAAGATGTCCAGCTCCAGCCTCTCCATTCTTGATAGCTTGCTGCGGGGGTGGGGGTGGGCAGTGGCCACTCTTCTTAGAAGCCGTTTTGTCCTCTCAGGCTGGCTTCTTCACGCCCTTACTGGCCTGCCTTCTCAAACCAGTGCACATGCCCAGCTTAACCCCATGTTTCTCCTCCCCACAGCTACTGTGGTCCCACCCACTGAGAATCTCATGTAGAAAACAAGATGGGCAGTTACAGGAGTGAGCATCCCACAGCCACTGGCAATGACCCTGAGCCAGGCGTTAGATGAGAAGAGCCGGGAGCTGGTGGATGGTAATCAGGCAAGATTGGTCTCAAGATGAGAGGAGACAGGGGAGCATTAGACAATAAGAACCTTCCTGGAGTTGATCTTACCCTGCTCCATTTACAACATTTGCTTAGATAGGGTAGCACTGCCACCCATACCATCAAAAACAACTGAAGATGGGTGGAACAGAAGATNCGTGAACAGGAAGGCCAGGATGGTCCCATGCAAGGCAGGCTGAGGAACCAAACAGCACAGATGCAGGAGCAAACCCTGAAGTGAGCATCCTACACAAGCTCTCCCTCCTCCATCCTCATCTCATCATTTCCTCTTCTCTGTCCCGTCTGTCTACATGTCTCCTTCAGAATGACAGTCAAATGTGGAGGGTGGGTCTAGCCCTCTGGAACAATTCCCCAAGGCCAGCTGCAGCCAAGCATATGGAGCAGTGTGTGACCTCAGATGGAGACTGAGAGGCCGCTGTGGCATAGAAGGGGTCAGCTGAGTAGAATGGTAGATGGGGCACTCCTGGGGAGTCAAGCATTTGTGTCTTGTCTTCTGGTAAGGAACTGCTGGGAACCCAGGTCACTGTCTCTCCAGGACAGTAGTCAGGTTGCATTGGGGTTTGCTTTGGGGTCCCTATGCCTGAGCCTGCTGAGGTGATGAAGGGAGTCTTTCTTGGATACCCCTCCTTACCAGAGCCATACTATAAGCTGGTGGTGGGCCAGAGTTCAGCAATCCAGAGAAGAGTTTGGGGACAGGAGATTTAGTAGATGGGATGGAGGTGGCCAGGGGGAAAGGAGAGGCCCCAGGACTTGCTCTAGGAAAAAGGCAGATAACTCACTTGCTGGCTCTGGTCCCTTTCTACATGTGCTCTTCTGGAACATGCTAGAGCTTATCTCNCTGGAACACATAAGGCCCCTCGTTTCCATCCCAGATGCATGTTCCACTGAGCTGTCTTTTCAGATAGGAGCCTGGAGTTCCTACTGCTGGTTGTTGGGTCCCGCTCCACCAGCACACACTGTACAAGAGGTCAGAAAAGGAATGTGCTCTCCTGGATTTTAAACAGCTCTGTGCCAACATGAGGTGTGGAGAACAGTGTTTGCTGACCAAAGCCCAGGGCCTGCCAGGGATGTCCGAGCTAGTCTTAGAGAATGCTGGCCAGGAGAGGGAGGGGCACAGAGAGAGACAGGATGCGAATGAATAATGTAACGGGGAGATGAGACACAGCCCTCTGTCAGTGTGGGAGACACCTGGTCTAGCCACACACAGCCCCTAGGACCCAGCCCAGGGCTCCCAAACCCAGCTTTCCAAATCACTTAAGTCACTGCCACTTCTAATCAACTCCTCTCCCCTAGTCCCTGTCTCCAGGCCTGCTACTATGTGGCCAGTACCCAGTCCCCAAGTCAATATTTTAGCCTGTTTATCGCCCTCTCACGGGTGACCTCTGGGGCCTGAGTCCCTGCTCGCTTGCGGTTGCGCTTGAACTTGCTTAAGTCCTTGTCAAAAACTTCTCCAGAGCGCAAAGCTGACACCAGGTCATCGAACTCTCCACTCTCCTCCAGGGTGCCACCGGCCAGGACCTTCCGCTGCCTCTGCCATCTTTCTTTCTCACGCTGCTCCTTCAACTGAGAGTGCAAAGGAGAGGTAATTGAAGGACACAAGCCAGCTTCCTGCAGCCCTCTTGGTCCTTGGATGCTGTCCCAGCCCAAGCCTACCCCTACCGTGGACATGTTTCACCTGCCAGGGACCACTCTGCTCCTCAAGATGGCCCACCTTCCCCCACCTTACACAGCTTTCTCCCCCCAAGCTGGAAGATTTTTCTCTCTTCTGGGGTAACAGTGGCCCCTAAAGTGCCCATTTTATCTCACACAGTCCAAGCACCATCCCTTTCACACCCACCTCTGCTGCATCCTGTCCCCAGCCAGGCCCAGGCCTCACCATGGTTTCCATGCGTGCCCTCCGCTCTTCCTCCTCCTTCCTCCTCCTCATGGCCTCCAGGTCCTGCCTGGCCTCCAAGAAGGCCTGCAAGAAGGTATCAAAGATGCCGAAGAACTCATCCGGCTGCATCTTACTTTCCTGCTCTCCAAAGTGTGTCAGTGCCTTGGCAAACTGTAAAAGACACAGGTAGAAGTTTGGTAAGCCCAAGCCTGCAGTCAGCTAGCTCCCAACTGAGCCCAGTCCAAGCTAGGGGGTTGTAGGCATGGGGACACTTATGCAATTCACTAGTGATTCTTTGTCCCTACCCTGTTATTCCCCACAAAAACCCACGAGGCTGACTTCTGGGGAGATGAGTTGAGACGACCTGATAGTCTACCTTCACGCTACCTCTGGGTCTCTTATATTGTAGGTGTGAGACCAGGAGATGGTGACTTGGGGAAGACTTATCTAAGGTCAGGCACTGCCTGGCTGGAATGGAAAGGGCCCTCACAGGCCATCTAATCATTGGGTGACCTAGTAGTTGGGTGACTTACTTATCCCCTGTGACTCAACTTCTTCACCTATAAAATGGGGATCAGCTTCATGGCATTATTGTGAGAGCTAAATGGGGTGACAGAGAGAAGCCACTGCCTCTGTGTACATGAAGCAGGCTCCACTCTGATTTTGTCTGAGCACTGTGTTCTCTTACCCAACTCAATAATATCATCTAGGAAATGTCCCCACCCAAACAGTCTTCCTGGGAGCAGCAGACCAGTGTACCTTCTAGGAGCTTGCTGGAAATGCTGGCTCTCCAGCCCTATCCTGAGTCTTCTGAATAAGAGGCCACACAGTAAAAGGAACCCCACTCATAGGTCCGTTTGCATCCTCACAGAAGCAGGTTCAAGGTTAAGCGGGGCACTCAGGATGCTTGCCCAAGTGACTGAAGCCCTCTTATTCTCAGTGTTTACATCTTTTGAATAGGACTATAAACTTTCAGCAAATCTGTAAGGTCAGTGGGTGAGGAATCATGAAACACGTGTGGTGGGGATGGGGTGGGGCTCACTCAGTAAAGTGCTTGCCATACAAACGCATGACCTGAGTTTGATCCCAAGTATCCAGATAAAGTCTGGGTGTGGTGGTGTGATCTCAGCTCTGGGAAGAGGATACAGAGGATCTCTGTAGCTTTTGGCCAGCCAGTCTAACCTAATCATTGAGCCTCAGGTCCTAATGAAACCCTGTTTCAAAAAATAAGGTGGTCGGCTCCTGAGGAATGACACCTGAGATTGTCCTCTGGTCTCCACATGCATGATACAAAAGCGCACACACACAAACGCACACACATACACAAAAATAAAATTTAAAACAATGCTTATAGTGCTTGGATACCTAAAAAGTGCACCCTGATCTCTGCAGTATGAGTTGTCATTGCCTTGGAGGAGAGAGCAGAGAGGAGTTCTCTAGGCTCTGAGGCTCTGGGTTTGTCCCTGTCCATGGTAGGATGGGGTGAAAACACCAGGCCTAGACAGAGATGAGTTGAGGAGCAGTAGGGGTGCTGGGCTACCTTTACCTTATCCCTGGCCTCATTGAGCTGGTCCTCTAGCTCTGAGAAACTGAAGCTGGACACTGTGATGAAGTCGCTCATGACAGGGACAAACTTGTCATTGGGGTCCCGTGCCTGGTGTTTTTGATATTCCAACTCCTGGGAAGGGAGGATAAAGCACCATTTAGACAGACAGAGTTCAGGGGCCACCATATGCTCCTGGTTGGTCACAGGACATCACACATGCCTTTGGAAAAGATGACATCTAGATTCACAACTCTAAAGGTAATGACGTNTTTGAGAGCTGTAGGTCTGTACAGCTATTCATATCCTTCCCTAACCCCTCACCACCATTGTCCTTTCTGTAACAACTTTTGAATGAAGTATAACCAGGGCCAAGCAACATTGTCTGGGAAATCTTACTGCTGGGCTATGGCCCATACTCTAAGGAGCACTTTCCAGGACCATCAAAATGAAAGCCATCACCCATGGTAGCAACAGAAGGCTCTCTAATTCTTGACTTCAGCCTGAATCAATTCTCCTCTTACCCTCCCTCTTCCTTCATGGGAATTTTGGGAAAAGTCTCTAGTTCCCAAGTGTGAGGGACAAAGAGTTGAAGATGTCCCAGACAGTGCATCAGNTATGAAGATATGAGAACAGCAATGGTGGCAACAGGACCAGAGACCCAGTGCTGGGATCCAATGTTTGTGTCCTCTCAATATTCCTGTATTAAAATCCTAACCCNTAAAGCAAAGCAAGGAGATGGGATCTCACAGGTGCATCCAAACGTTTGACACTATGACATGATATTGTCATCTACAAAGTGCACCCTTGAGAGGTACATAGCTGAGTTATGAAAAGATAATCATAAACAAATTCATGTCTTAAGTTTGTGGCTTTGTGCCAGGCCCCATTCACAGCTATTCTGAGGCACATGTGGCCTGTGGGTCATGAGTTGGACACTCCTGTCAAGTGACAAGGTCATAAGGACAGAGTCTTTGTATAGTGACCCTATACAAGAGCCCTGGGGAAGTTTGTCCTTTCTAGCAGGTGAGGACACAGTGAGAAGGTCCCACCCAGGAGGACCAGGCTCTCACTAGACATCAGACCTGCCAGCACTTGGATCCTGAATGACCCACCTAGCCAAATTATAAGAAGTAAATGTCTTTTGCTTATAAAACCCACACCATTGATGGATTTGTTTAGCCATCTCCAGGGACTAAGATACCAAAATTNTCATCAATGAGTGAACGAGCGAGCCCTCAGAGCCTCCACTAGTTCCTGCATGAAGGGAAAAGATGTAAGGTAGGATCTCATGGGGATGGCGGTCCTCACTGCCACACTGCTGTATGCCTCCTGTAGCCAGCTCAGCCTCTGTATTCACTATGATCAAACATGGGCATGTGACAGTCCTAGGCTTCAGTCTGTCATGTGGACATCTCTCTGCTTAGTGACATAGAGACAGTCAGCCCTTCTGTAAGGTCTAAATGTCTAAATCCCCAAGAAGGTAGATCACGTTTTCCCCAAGACTCTGTCTGCTGTGCGGCTGTCCTACCCTCCCATCCAGGAGCCCTGGGTCATCCAAGTGCATCCCACAGGGCTTCTGCTGTGTGAGATGTGGGGCAGGGAACATCGGACCCAGTGATGGTAGCAACACTGGTTTATCCGTGGGAGTCTTCATCCAAGTCCAGCAGGGTCACTTACCACCTCCACTGCTCGGAGGCCCCTCTTGAGAGTGCCCACCTCCTTCTCCAGCTCTGCCAAGCTGTGGGGAAACAGGGAGAGGGAAGACACCCATCAGCTCTGGATATGAGGAGCAAAGGATGGTTCAGAGAAAGAGCAGCTTGAAGTACAGTGGCCTTGCATCCCAGCCCCTCTTAGGCCCCTGAAGATCACCGCCCTAGGTACTTGTTGGTGTCTGTAAGTGTCAGGGTGAAAGCTCTGCTCCATGGGTCCTTATAGATGCTATGTATCACATAGTTACTCTGTGTGTGTGTGTGTGTGTGTGTGTGTGTGTGTGTGTGTGTGTGAGTGCAGGTACAAACATGTGGAAGTCAGCAGACAACTTCAGTCATCTCTCTTAGGAGCTATCTACCTTGTTTTTTTGTTTGCTTGGGTTCTAGGTATGACACTCAGACCCTCATGCTACTTGCTGCACTATCTCCCAAGCACTGCCCAAAGCTTTCTCACACTAGCGTCTGATTGGATTTATTTATTTTCATTACTGTTGGGCAGTGTTCACCATCATTTAGCAGGGTGTCTCTCCAAAGCCCTATATTGATGGTGTTTAGAGGTGGAGCTCTGGAGAGATGCTCTTGATATGACGAGGTCAGTCCTGAGGGTGGAGGCCCTGAGATGGCACTGTGGCTCCTTGTTGTCTGTCCTAGCCTGGGGTGCCACTGCCACACTGTAGTGTACCAGATGTTAAGCAGATCATGGTACCATGCTCATGGACTTCCAATCCTCCAGAGCCATGTGTCAAATACACTTCANATTTTTATAGTTACCAAGTCTCAGGTGTTTTGTTATAGCACAGAATATCTTACACACAGTGGCACTGGATACCTGTTAGCTTTAGCATGTCTGGCTTCCTCAGATCACAGATTAAGTCTGACAGCCTTAGCAGATACTGTGGATGCCCTGCCCACTACAGTTTAAAGTCCCCATCCTTCCAACTGACTGGGCTTAAAATTTGTGCTTCTTTTTAAATTTATTTTATGTGTGCCTACATATAAGTGTGCATCACATGTGTGCCTGGTGCCTGAGGAGGCCAGAAAAGGGTATTGAATCCTCTGGAACTGAAGTTACAGATGGTTGTGAGCCATCATGTGGGTGCTGGGATTTGAACTGGGGTCTGGAAAAGCTGGCAGTGCTGTTAACCACTAAGCTATCTCTCCAGCCCCAAGGCCAAGTGTTCTTTATTCTGGGTCAGCCCCCTCTGCCTGTTAGAGTTAGGATTACACCCCAGGACACTTAGCCCGTGTGCTGCATGACTGACCCACTCCCTCCCCCACCGTGGGATAAGCACAGAGGGTGTTCTGTTCTATACTGGTTCCACATTAGGCTCAAGTTCCATTTGTCCACAGTGCAACTGGTTCAGTAATGCTTCTGTTATAGGCATTCTTTCTATACATGGCTTACTTCTTCATTCTTCTGGAGTTTTCCAGAATCACCTCTGAAATAAGATGATTTGCACCTCAGAGAGCAAGCTGTCTCTGTCTGGGTCTTCTAAAAGCATACCCTGAGACACTGCCCACTCCTAGTGTCCTCTCAAGTGAGGGAAGCCAGCTGGTGTGACCAGAGGCGAAGGAAGCATGGAGAGACCACTTACTTGACTTTGGCAGCTTCTGATAGGTGCCGCAGCTCCGANGGCATGTTCAGGATGTCAGGGAAGTGCTTCTCCAGGATCATGATCAGGTAATGAAGCAGAGAGATGTTCCTGTGGGTGACAGTTGTGTCAGGGGATGGGGCTGGTGAAACTAGATGGAGTGTGATGAGAGGAAGAAACAGAGTGGGCTGGAGAGATGGCTCAGCAGTTAACAGGGCTTTCTGCTCTTCCAGAGGACCCAAGTTTGGTTCTGAGCATCCACAAATGCCTGTAACTCCAGTACCATGGGATCCAGTGCCCTCTGCTGGACTCACAGGCAACTGTACACACACACACACACACACCCCACACATACACACACACACACCCCACACTAAAATAATTCTTTAAAATATTTTTAAAATGGACAAGGCAGCTAGAA
>LZPO01034890.1:390927-402664 GCA_001675575.1 Neotoma lepida | reverse complement strand
TGTAGCTTTAGAACCTGTCCTGGAACTCGCTCTGTAGACCAGGCTGGCCTCAAACTCACAGAGATCCTTCTACTTCTGCCTCCTGAGTGCTGGGATTAAAAGTGCACCACCACTGCCTGGCATGCAGTTTTATTTTTCTAGACCTAACAAATTTCGTGCTTCCTGGAGCTTTGACACATTTTAAAAGTCTGTATTGTATATGTGCATGTATGTTCATGTNGGTGTGTATGTGTATGTGTTCATGTGCAGGTATACGCACATCGGATGTGGAGGTCAGAGGTCAAACTCAGGTACCATCCTCAGATGATGACTTGGGTTCTGAGACAGTAATAAGAAGACCAAACCATCTGGTGGTCTCTGGCTATGCAGACNGGAAATTCTTGAAGATGCTTGTTATAAAAATAAAAGAAAAGCCCTTGGAGCTTGGAAGATGATGCCCCAGTGGGTGGGAGCACTTGTTATGAAAGCAAGAGGACCCGAGTTCAAATCCTCAGCACCTACAAAAAAAGCCAAGCATAGCCATGTGTAGGGCTATAACCCCAGTGCTGGAGAAAGAGGGGAGCCACAGACAAGAGAATCCTGGGAGCTAGCCAGCCAGTCTAGCCCAAACAAGCTTCAGGTACGGAGAATACTGTCTCAAAAGCCAAGATGGAGAGAGATGGACATCTGATGTCTTCCTGTGGCCTCTGCATGCACGTACATGGGTGTTCACTGTACACATGTGTGCACATGCCACACACACAACAAACACAAACACATACCACATAAAAAGAAAAACCCCAGGCCAAAAGTTTGCAGAAATTTTCAGTCAGTTAAAAAAAAAATGTAACTGTGAAGAAGATATTATAAAAATGAGAAGTGCAGTTGTCCACACGGCCTTTAGGTCACGTGTCTGCACATTCTATGAGCTAACACCCCCTGTTATGCATGCATGCTTAGGTTGTTCCCAGTGCATGTCTGCAAGTGTCTGTTTACATGTGCATGCATTTGTGTAGTGGTCAGAGACTGGTTTCAGGTGTCTTCCTAATTTTTGAGACAAGGTCCCTCAGTGAGCCTGAAGCTTGCCCCTTTCACTTGCCTGGGAGCCAAGGGGATCCTCCAGTCTGTATCTGTAGCACTGAGTCCAGGCATGCTGCCATGCCTACCTCTTAGGATTCTGAAATGTGGGTTCTGGAGGATTGAAGCATCCTCATGCTTGTACTGCAAGCGCTTTACCAACTTAGCATCTCCCCAGCTCCCTCTAGCCCAGGTTTTGAAAATTTACAACCTAGAAATGCGTAAATTACGCATTTATAATGTAATATTATAATGGAATACAATGCAGCACTGAAAACTGAATACCCACTTTCCACATGTTTCTCTGGAGAAAATCCAAACCACAACGCTAAGTAAGCTCTTGTACAACACTATCCTCCAGGTCCTACAGCCACCATCCTCAGGTGTTTAGTTGTAGATGCTTGTAAATGACTGTCCCAGCTCCGTTTGTAACCATTGATGCCCCTTATAGGAGGCAGCAGACAGGGTCCTGGAACTCTCATTCCAGAACCCATCCACCCCCTGAGACAGCTATTCGCAATTTCCACCTAACTGCCACATGTCCTCAGGGTCCAGGGATGGGGGGATTGAGCATATAAACTGGGGAATATTAGGGGATGGGCTCCATCTAGGCAGCCATGGGGAAGCCACCATCCATGCTGGGCACAGACCTTCCAGTGTGACTGCTTTGGGGTCACCCACACTCCTGTCAGTAACCCCTCATTGGACCCCAGAGGGAACTTCAGTGAACTCTAACTTTGGTCTGCCACTGGATCCTTAGAAATAAGGAGGGCAGACATTGCCTAGATCAACAGCCCCCACCAGCCCAGGGCGAGGGGATTCTAAGACATAAGCAAAAGAAGCCATCATAAAATCACTCAACAAATTATTCCATTTATAGAAAGTTCAAAATAGAAAAACTCATCCAGACATCAAGATAACTGTGAAGAGGGAGAGGATGCTCACTTGGGAGGGTGATATTTCTAATGTTTGGGAGAGAAATATAGAGAAGGGCTGGAGTCCAGCGGTGGTGGCACACGCCCTTAATCCCAGCACGCAGGAGGTAGAGAGAGGCAGGCAGATTTCTGAGTTCAAGGCCAGTTTGGTCTACAGAGTGAGTTCGAGGACTGTCGGGCTATATAGAGTGATCCTGTCTCAAAGCGGGTAGGGCTTGGCTGAAGAAATGGCTCGGCTGNGAAGGCTAAAGCTCACAACGGAGGGACAAGAAGGGATACAGGGCTTGGAGACATTCAGTTTCTTAACCTGGGCTGATTACATGGCCAGAATTGTGATCACTTCCTAATTGCCCAGTGCGAACAGCTGTAATGATTTGTGAGCCTCTCTATGTGTGTGCCATATTTCAATAAAAAGTTTATTTTCAAAAAAGCAAATAGAATGTGTGGTGCACGCCTTTAATCCTAGCACTCAGGAGGTAGAGGCAGGCGGATCTCTGTGAGTTCCAAGCCAGTCTGGTCTACAGAGTGAGTTCCAGGACAGCCAGAGCTAACACAGAGAAACCCTGTCTTGAAAAACAGAAAAAAAGAAAAGAAAACTTCTTGCAAAAATCCCCAGCCACTTCTATGACTAGGAGAGTTTCTAAGATTGGTGGGCTGTTTGAAAAATCTACAAAGAAATGTCCTTTAAAAACGCTAAAAATGTTGGCAAAACAGAAAATGATCAGAGTTGAAAGGAAATCAGAAGAGATGAGAAAACTCCCGTCCATGATGCTGACGTCTCAGAGNCATTCACAAGAATAATATGTTCATGAATACATTCATAAGAATATTACATTTGCAGTCACATTCATCCAGGCTATATTTAGTGAATCTACTTGTAATGAGAATTGGTAAATTTAGTATACTCAGCAATGAATGTATTCATGGGGAGAATATATTCAAAACAGAATTGGGAAATTTGTCAAAGTTGGTAAAATGCCCTAAAGTAACTTCACCTGGAGCCCTGTCTGGAGGAGGAGAGGGTGGGTGTCAATGGCTCCACACCCAGCTGAGGTAGGCTTGATCTTAGCTACTTCATGGATACTTCTGGAAGAGCTAGAAGGAGGAATACACATGGAGCCAACTCCTGAAGAGCCAAGCACACAGACATGACTGTGTGTGCCTCCAGGCAACTCTCCCTGCCCTGGCTCAAAACCCTTCAAGGAGAGCAGCCATCCATAGTGGAGGGTGTCTACAAATCTAGATCCCAGCTAGAGAACTGTGATGTCCCCCCAGCTGTTCTCTCCAGCACATCTTTCTCTGTGCAGCTTGATATTAGAGAGAGGCTTTATGGGGAATCCTGCTGAGTCTTAGAGGTTGGGTACGTCTCCTTGGGTACCTAGCGGTCTAAGAGGAAACCTTCCCAGTGCCCAAGCTACTCCAGTTCTATAGTTCCAAAGGCCACTGACATTTGCTCCACTGAGCTAAGAGGCATAAACAGTTGAGCACCTATTCCTTGGCCTATGCCTCATGTCCCCAAAGTAGTTTGCAACAGGAAGAGAGTGAAGGTGAAAAGGCCTTGCCCGTCACTGGGGCAGATGGATGATCTATCCTTTATTACAATCTGAAGGTCCCTTGTTGCAGGTACATGTGTGTACATACTGAACACTGCTGCCTTTATCTCTACAAACTTCTACTCCAGAAATCCCTAAGCACTCTTTGGGTAAGACCCAACCTGCTCTCAACCTGCTCTCTGAATTAGGCATCTCAGAGAGTGTCCAGCAGGGGGCGCCCATGCTCTGCTATGTCTCCAACGTGGCACCCTGAGCATCCAACATGGTTTTTTGTTCTTTCTGCCCTATAAGTCTTCTTACCCCCAGGTGAGACCCCAACCAGTTTCTCCTCCTTCTGCCTTGCTGGGTACACATATCTGCCCACCATTCTGCCCTCCATTCTTTCCCACAACTCCTTGAGTCCTGCTCCTCTGCCACCCCCATAGGCAGCCCCAAGGATATGCTCTAGGACACAATGAGTGTTGAGAGATAAGAGGGAAGGGACCAGTTGGGAGGACAGCAAGCATCTNCACGACCTCATGGCTCTCAGAAATGGTGATCTGGAGAAGGCCTGTATCACCTAGACTCGATATCAAGCTGGATACCTCTAGGTCTATGTGGTCGCCTGCTTCCTGATGAGCTTGCACTTATGCAAACATGCCCGGTAGACTTTGTGAACATGGTGCTTCTCAAATAAGAAATGGTGAATGACTGCATGCCAGGCTCCAAGAAGGGTGCTGGCTACATTCCTATTTCCTGGTCCTTTCTGTCCCNGGCTGGGGTGGAAGTCAACTGATGCCCCACCCTGGGGAGCCAAATGCTAGGCAGAGGAAAGCACCATGTGGTTGGCACATATGCCAACATAAACAAGAGCATTTCTCTATAATAATTATATTTCAAGTTGGTGGTGCATTCAGGAAGATTGAGGAGTTCAAGGCTAGCCTCAGCTACATAGTAAACTGGAGGCTATCCTAGGCCACATGAGACCCTGCTGGAAAATGTAAAGTCATAGTTTTAAATGTTATCCTTAANTTGGGTATGTCTCAGGGGTCAGGGTAAGGCAGAAATTTCCCTCTGCGCCACTAATCAACCCCGGGACGTGTCCCCACTCCAGGCGTGCACCACAGGCCCCAGGCCTACCTTCTACTTTGGGCTTGGCCTCTGTCAGCCGTTCCTGGAACTTCTTCTTGAAGAAGAGGGCCTGTAGTCGCTGCTGGTAGTGATCAATCCTGTGAACAGGGCAGGCTATATCACAGGTGTNCCCATGGCTCTAAGGCAGCTCCAGCTCCCACTTGGGCCATCCTTCTCTCCCCTTCCTTAGCAGAGCCGAACCCTGGCTCCTGCTCCTCCTGCTACACCCAGTGCCCCATTGGCAGAGCCGGGCCCTGAATCTCCTCCCTCCTGCTACACCCGGTGCCCCTCTGACCTGCTCATTTCATAGAGAAAGCGGTCTGCACGTGCCATCCGCTCAATCTCATGCTTGTGCTCCTCCAGGAGGTCAATGTCACCCTTCTCAGGGATGAACTTGAGGAGCTGTAAAGGACAGATACAAGTCAGATGGGAAGCTGTTGAGCAGTGCATACAGTGTGAGGCGTGGAGAGGCTCATGCATTGCTCTGCTCAATATGGGGAGGGCCTGCTGAGGATTAAAAGTTCAAGGCTAGCCTGGGCTACATACCAATTTCAAAGCAACCTTGAGCTACCCAGAGAGTTGAGACCAATCTGCTCTATACATCAATTTTGAGGTCAGCCTGANTACATAGGGAGCTCANGTATTTTCCATGAGTTAAGTGCATCATATGGGTGCAGTGCCTGCAGAGACCAGAAGAGGGCATCAGATCCCCTGGAACTAGAGTCACAGAGGGTTGTGAGCCTCCACGTGGGTGCCAGGAACTAAGCCCTAGACATCTGTAAGAGAAGCCGGTGCTCTTAACCTCTGAGTCACCTCTCTAGTCTGTGCTTTGGTTAGAAAGTGTCCCTCTGAAGTTCACAAATGGAAACTTCCCAGTAAATGGTAATGACATCTGGCAGTAGAATCTTTGGGTGGGGTAATTAGGGTTAGATGAGGTCACNAGGGCGGGGCCCTAGTAGTGGCATTAGTAGCCTGATAAGAGAAAGAGAAATTCAAGTTATGGCATCTTCTCTATCTCTTCCCAAGATGCCCAGCATAAGACCTCACCAGGTGCCAAGCAGATATAGCTCTTGAACTTCCCAGCCTCCAGAACCTTGAGCCCCATAAACTCTTACTTATAGATTAACTTGTTTCAGGTATTTTGTCATAGCTACAGAAAATGAGCCAAGTCACTGTTTAATTTGCATCTGGCTTCTTTTGCTCAATATAACATCTAAGATTCATCCATGCTGTATATCACTAGTTTATCTTTATTTACTGCTTAGTAGTATTCCACTGAAGGNACGTACCCCAGGCTGTTTATCCACTTCCCAATTAATGATCAGTTGGGTTTCTTACCCTTTGGGAGGTTTAACAAGTCAAGTTGCTATAATTATGTCTGTATATATCTTTTAATATTTATATTAGCCTCTCATTAGTGTGTGCCAAAGTGTGAGATTCCTGGGTAGATGTATGTTCAGCCTTAATGTGCATGCCAAATAACTCTGCAAAGTGAGCTGAATGGCGATTCCAGTTCTGCCACACCCTTGTCAACATGTGACTGTCAGTCTTTAATCTTAGCTGATGTGTGGGCATGTGACACTCCTTTTCTATGGTTTGCTGGGCTTCTCTGATGACTCCTGACATTGGGCCTTTCATATGCTCACNGGCTGCCAGGCACCATCTTCCATAAAGCACTGGTTCAGCTCAGTTCAGCACTTCGGCTTTTGCCACTTTCTCACTTATCTGGAGCATTCCTTACTCCAAATCCATGCCATTTGTTATATGTCCACTGGAAAAACACTGTCAGCANTGCGGGCTTGTTATCACCTGAGGAAAAATGCATGTCTTTGGATTGACACTGGCTCTTTTTCTTCTCTCTTTAGATTTTAAAATTAATTTTAATTTATGTGTCTGGGTGTTTTGTCTGCATGTATGTCTGTGTACCATGTGTGTGCCTGGTGCCCAAGGGGTAGAAAGAGGGAGTCAGAGCCCCTGAAACTAGAGTTATGGGTGGATATGAACTAGCATGTGGGTGCCAGGAAATGGCCCTGGGTCCTCTGCAAGGGCAGCAAGTGCTCTTAACTGCTGAGCCGTCTCTCCAGCAGCCCAGCTCCTCTTTTGAGATAGAGTATCAGGAAGCCCAGGCTGGCCTCCACCCCCAGTTCTGGGATTATAGATGTGCACCACCACACCCAGTCTGGGGATGGAACCCAGGACGTCATGCATGCTTGGCAACTGTGCTCTTCATTTTAATCAAGTCCAATTGGCAGCATGCCAGTTTGCCATTTCCCGGGTCCTTCTTAAAGGACTCAATGAATTCAAGTAAGAGATCTGAGGAGGAAATGACCACTGCCACTGGACTCTCCCTTGAGACCTTGCAGGGGCCACACAGTTCTCTAGCAGCTTGTCCCAGAAGAAAGCCTAGTCCCAGGAAGTTTCTGGAAACCTGAGTGACTCCAGCTCCATGTCTTTTTGACCCAAGGATTTCAGCCTTTCTGGACCAGGGTAGAAAGTGGTCTGGCTGCCCCAGACTGGGCTCCTCTCCTCCCCTGAGGGTCCTCACCTGCTCCAGCATGTCCTTAGCAAGGTCTTCCTGTTCATCCATCCTCAAGATGGCCTGTCGTATCTCCTCGTTAGAAAGCTTCAACCTGCAACAAACCTGCCCTGAGCAGCCTGGTTTGGCCCTCACCTTTTCCTCACCAGCCCCAGTGTGAATCCTCTCTCCTCCCTCCACCACACAGGCTTCCCAGGCCAATTTCATAACAGAGTCTAATTTTAATAAAGAGGAAGTCCCATGTACTCCATATGTCCATTAATGAGTGGTTTAGTTCTCACTGAAGCCCAAGTCCTTGATGCCTTGCTTGAGCTTTGTCAGAGCTGATGAGACTCGTGGGATTAAGATGATGGGCAGAGGCATTCTGGCGGGCCTTTTTCCTCCTCCACCCCTCCCTCCTGCCTCAAATATCTTCAGCATCTCCATGGGAGGACAGAGCAGGATGTCAGCAGAACTCTGGGAGAACAGTCTTACTCTTGTGTCTCTGACAGTGCCCAGCTCCCACCCTGCTCCCATCAGTCTTCCAGGAGCCCTGCTCACCACCTACACAGTCCCTCTCCACCCCTCCACATACACACCCACTGAGAACCCTAGGGAACCGGCACTCCTCCACCACTCAGTGGCAGAAACTCAGGCCAGGGAACTTGTGGGAGGGCAGAGGGGGCAGATGTCCCAGAGGAGGCTGTAGGCGGTACTAAGAATAGAGCTTGGGGCGGTGCCCCTGACCCTGCCTGGGGGAGGCCCCCACACAGAAGCCGTGCTGTTAATACAGATACTGCTTGTTTGTTCCAGAGCCCAGGGAAATGCTTGCAGGCTGAGGTCATGCTGCTCCCAGGCCTCTCTGAGTGGGCCCTCCATGGGCTTAGAGTAGCACCACTGACAGATGCTCACTCGTCAAGAGCCTCATGGACAGGGCAGTTTCCTGTCTGAAGAGCCCCGTGCTGCTCCTCCACATGAGCCTGCAGGACAGAGGTCTAGNCCAGCATCCATGCCCCTCTCCTCTGGGGAAGTCAGAGAAGCAAGGCCAACATCACCACTGTTCCTCAGCCACCTTTCCCTGGGCCGGGCCTGCAGTTCAGCTGTCATGTTTGTTGTTTGGCAGTGCTCTGGATGAACCTAGGTCCCGGTGCATGCTGGGCAATCAGGCAAGCACTCTACTGTAGAGTTATCCAAATCTCAGCCCCTTTACCACCCATTTTGGGCTTCTCCTTGGGGGTGCCTTTCCCTGCTACAGGTGGGTACCTACTTGGAGAGAAGAATGATACAGTTCTGGGCCCTCCGGCCATCGATGACTGACAGCTCCTTGACCTTGCGGGAAGCCAGGTAGATGTCCTCTGTGGAACCCAGTTCTTTCTGCAATTGAGTTAAGTGGGGAGTAAGGTAGGTGCTCCCCATCTTCTTGCCCCCTCCCAGACCCCCCTTCTTTGAATGTGGGGATGCCTCNGACCCAATGGACATAGAGAAAGAGAAAGNGAAGACGGGAGAGGTAAGGCATTAACCACCAACTAACTCTAAGGAGAGGATCTAGGACTAGCCTGGGCTAGGAAGGGTAGAGGGTAGCAAAGGGTTCCCTCTCTTCAAACTCGGCCTCTCTTGGAAACCCAGGAAAGGAGCTGTGCAAATGGAAGCCATAATTGATCTCTGTGGCTTCAGGCAATACGGTGTTGCCTATCACACACCCACACCCATCCAGAGCTTATGATGAGAAGCTGATCCAAACCCCCATAATGCCATAGTTTCTAACTCCTGGAGACTCCAGGCTATCTCAATATGCCAGGACCAAAGGGTTTTACAGGGTCATGTGGGAAAACAAAGGCAGAATCCATACTGAATTCACTTCTGGGATGCCAGTAGGCAAAATCAAAGCTCCTGAACCTCCTCCTGTTGGACCTCCCTGACCAGGGACTCAGGAGCCTGTTTGCACACAGCTATGACTCTAGGGACTTTCCCAGAGCACATGTTCCAAGGCACACAACTCCAGGCCTGCCAGGCACGCCAATGTCTGTGGGTTTTCCCTCTGGAGTTGTGCAGTGCCCAACATGTGTAGTCACGCTGGAAAGCCTTGCCTTGGAACTGGTAGGTGACACAAGGGACCTAGAAGCATTCTCCATTCTGCGGCCATTCACCTCCACGGCTGGCAGAGGTCTCCTTGGAGGCCCTCCATCTCTCATATTTCCTCTCTCTCTCTGGGAACCCTCTTGCACGCCATCCTACATGGATGAGTAATAAAGGCTGGAGGCCATGCAGGCAAGCCTTCTCTCACGGACCCAGTTCCGGGCTGCAGCCCAGGACAGTGGGTAAGAGATGGAACAAGAGTGACTCACCTGCTGAGAATCATGTTAGTTAGCAGCTCGTAGGCAGGCAGCAGCCACAGCCATCAGAGAACTAAACATGCACAATGTTAGTCAAGAATCTGGGGACTCAGGAACATCAAGACAAATGTGGGCATCCTTGGTATCTATTCTGTCCACTGTGTCCCTGTGGGGGTAGTTGTCTGTGCTTTACCCTGAAGCACCACCCCTAGTGAAGCAGCAGGTAACTGCTAAGTACCTGCCTCCCCCGTGCCCCTCCCCCAGCCCCAGGCGTGGCCCAGACGGGGACCCTTAAGACCTGGGATGAGTACATCAGAACATGAACTCAAACAAGANGCTTGTGAAAATCCTGATCTCTGGGGCAGGAAAAGCAGGCAACCTTGAATTTGTCCCCTTCCTTTTGCTTATCTGNTGTATAAGGGGACCGAGGAGCACAGCTTGTCCTGTGTCTTTCTTCCTGACACTGATAGAGTTGAAGCCACAAACTCAGAACCTACCTAGGACATAGAGAGGTCTCAGGACCTTCTCTGCCCAATGGCTCAAGGCCTGGGGCCCTAAGGTATGGACAGAGAGGTAGCAACAAGGTCAGTTTGGCCTCTGGGATTGCTCTAGCTTTACTCCTGTGACTTCGGCCCTGGATACTGATGTGAGTGAGGCCCAGCTGAGCTGTGAGGGAGTGGGCTCAGCAGCCTGAAGTGGGCAGATCAGATGGCTTTCAGACCTAATTCTTCCCAGCAACCTGGGAGGCCTTAAGCCCCATATGACCTCTTTCCTGACTGTCTCCTATCCCAGCTTAGGGCCTTGGAGTCTGCAGAGGCCAATCCAGAATCCCATCACAAACGAAGAGGAGGCCTGGGCTTGCCATGTCTGATACATCCATACACCCTACCCCCATCTTACTCGAGGCACAGGTGTCTACATGACTCTTCCCTGTAGCCTTGACCACTGCCCTGACCATTCCAGTCTAACCACGGCATGAGCTAAAACACTGCTGGGAATGAAGAGTAAAGAATCAGATGTCAGATACCCACATTTAAATCAACTAAACAATCATTTGTTTTATCTGGAACCCCAAGACGGGCCAGTGTCAACTCCACACCATTCCTTTGGCCAGGTCCCATGAGACCTTGGCCTTGACTGCCTCGTGAAGAATCATCTCCAGGTCTAGACTTAGCAAAAAGCAAAGTAGGGCACCCTTTGCAGACTGTTGGAGGCAAGCCTCAGCACCTAGCCACCAACCAGGGCTTAGCGCCCCTGAGTATTCCAGCAGTCCTCAAAGCCAGATCCTGGGCCGAGCAGAGATGGAGGAATGGATGTACAAACCGCAGAAGACACACAGAGAGAGCAAGGGCCATAGAGCCCCTGCACTATTCATCACCAAGTGGACCTGGGGGAGGCCCAGAGGCATGACAGTTGCACTCAGATTCTGGAGCCCCACCCATCTTCAGAGTCGCTCTGTATTGGAAGATGAGGGCTGACAATCGGTACCCCAGCAGTCCCTACAAGTGCTTATCTGGTGACAAGCCAACCCCCCTTACATTCCCTGTGGGTGGGGAGGTGTGACCATGTACACAGAGACTCAGCAGAGCAGGGCTCCAGGGCTCAGGTCCAGGCTTGATCCCTGGAAGTGACATGGAGCAGCATCTATCACCTTCCCTACAGCTTTAACTTCTCTGTAGTAGGTGTGTGTGTGTGTGTGTGTGTGTGTGTGTGTGTGCCTGTGTCCGTGTATATGTGAGAGTGTGTATGTGTGTGTGCATTGTGTGCATGTGTGTGTGCATTGTGTACATGTGTGTGCATGTGTGTGTGAGTGTGCATGTGTGTGCCTGTGTGTAAGTGTGTGAGTGAGTGTGTGTGGGGAATGGTGGGAAACGTGGCTTGAAAACTACAGTGGCCTCTAGGTATAGTCTATTAATCTGAACCCAACAGAACAGTGCTCAATAGAGGCCAAGTTTGGGAGTCTGCTTCCAACGAGTGAAAATACCATTCCACCCTAGAAAAGGCGGTGTTGATCCCTCACCGGACTGTGCAGCTCTTATTTATCTCTATGCCCTTGGCAGGAACATGGAAACTTATTACCAATAAAGTCATTCAGCATATCTGTGAGGAAGGAAAATGAAGGAAAGATAGAGGGGGGAAAAGGAAAATGAGAGAAAGGGAAGGTTTAAATATAAAGTGTGTGTGTGCACGCGCGTGTGTGCACATGCATGTGTGTGTGCGTGTGTGTATGTGTGC
>LZPO01034890.1:362325-376035 GCA_001675575.1 Neotoma lepida | reverse complement strand
TGTGCTGTATGCACATATGTATTATATGTTCTTTGGGAGACCAATGAATGATGTTGGTCGGCTGTCCCTTCTGTCTCTCTCTGCCTTATTCCCTTGATCTAGGGTCTCTTGCTGAGCCTGGATCAAGGCTGGTGGTGGCCAGAAAGCCCTAGCAAGCCTTCTTTCTCCCCTGACACAGTATTGGTATTTCAGGCCCCCACACAGTAATACTTGGCTTTCTACATGGGTGCTGGAGATCCAGACTCAGTTCCTCGCACTTGCATAGTAAGAGCTCATACTTGCCTAGCTATCTCCCTGCCCTCTTCTTAACATCCAGTGTAGTAAAGTGGCTTGCATGAGTGAGTGAGATAGAACCAGTGTGGCTCACCAGTGACACATAAGAACACATCATGCATTTGGATCATCAGGGTATTTACAGCATGAATTTGGCGTAGGGAAGTTCCCTGTAGAGCTGGACATTTAGCATTCCCNCTCCTTCAAAACTATCAATGTCAGCAATGCTCTCCCCAACAAGGTTGAAAACCAAAGACACCCCCACCTATTTCTAAATGTCTCCCAGAGGATTGTCTGCCTTCATTGAGGACTACTGGTTCACCTGTCTATAACATCAGGATGTTATAGGCCAGCATGGGTTCACCTGCCTCACACAGTATTGATTCCAAGACTAGGCCTCCTATGGCAGTTGGTCCCCAGAAAAAGACCTTTTCTAAGGTCCTAGCCACCCCCATCAAGAGGAGCTGTCACCAGAAGTTTATGGTGGGTCTGGGTCATTGTGGCCTTACTTGTCCAGGGTGGCATTCTCATGTTGTCGGAGTTTATCAATCACTGGCTGGATCCCCAGCATCAGGAACTCATACCGGAGATGTAGGCGGAATTCCAGGTTATCCTGAGGGTCACCAAAGGAGGACCAGACTCAGTGCCTCATCTCATGTCCAAGATGAGACACCCATAGACTCTGTCAGCACCCACCTCAGCCATAGTCCCACGTCACATTGTGCAGCAAGCTCATCTAGAACCACTTCCAGAGACTGCCTGTAACCTTGCTATTTCTCTAAAGCCAGTCTGCCAACCATTCCCTGTTCCCTTCCCACTTCACTTCCTTTCACTCCTGGTCAGTGTTTGCTTGCCTTCTGGCATCAAAGAGTAGTGCTGCAAAAGAACAGGCAGGGACGTGGCTATTTTCCTGTTCTACTGTCTAGTTTTGTGCCCTTGGCCATGCCTTTGCTTCCTCATTTGTAAAAGTGGCTTAGTGTTATTTATCTGTGGGATTGGTGTGGTGGTTTGAATGATAATGACCTCCATAGACTTATATATTTGAATGATTGGTTCATAGCTGGTGGAACTGTTNGGGAAGGATTAGGAGGTGTGGCATTGTTGGGGGTGTGTCACTGGGAGTGGCTTAGAGGTTACAAAAATCCATACCATTCCCAGTCAGCTCTCTTTCTTTTTCCCACTTGCTGATAAGTGTGTGAGCTCTCAGATATTGTTTCAATGCCATGCCTTCCTGCCTGTTGCCATGCCAACTACCATGACAGTCATGGACTCTAACCTTCTGAAACTGTAAGTCTAATAAACTCTTTCTTCCTTAATTNTTCTTGGTCATGGTGTCTCATCACAGCAACAGAGAAGTAACTAAGACAGTTCATATTCTTAAAATTTTCCTGGCATGGTATGACTATTAACAGGTCAGGGAAAATGACAGTCTTAAAAAGCTAGTACTGACAAAGTCAAACAATGTCACCATCTGAGGAATAGATTATTCCCTAGAATGTCTGACATAATTATGGTAATGAGAACTGCATGTACACACACACACACACACACACACACACACACACACACACACATACACATATGAACATACACACATGAACACACAGGCATTCTGGCAACAGGGAGGGAAGAGGAGAGATTGTCAATTTCTCTCTTGGCTTCTTTTGTCCTTTGGGTTGAACTTGACTGAGACATTTGCTTGCCTTAGAATCTGAGACTTCAGCTGTTTTCAGATTTTNTAATATTCCTGTCATAAGGGACTGGGAATTCCATTCAGTCCCCAGAAGAAGAGAAACCGGAAGCCACTCTTTCTAACTCTCCTNGAAGAACATGACTAGCTAACTTAGAAAGCAGTCCAAAAGTCTCTAGAAAGAAGGACCAAGGTTTTTCTCCTCTCATAAGAAGTCTCCCCACCCAGTCATCATTGGGGATTTGTGCCCATAGACAATGTACCATGCTATAGCTGAAGGAAACTGCCCAGAGCCTTCTGGGGCCTAAACAACACCCCAAAGAATTGTGTGGAAAGCACAGTCAGACTTAGTCCCCAACCCCACTGTGAACAACCACTGTTAAGATGGATTGGGTGTCCTAGGCAGTCTGGGGCCTTGGTGGAGTGGGGCTAGACTTGTGCAAGCTGTCCTTCCATGGCCCCAAGGGAAGGAGGAAAGATGTTCTAAAGATATCTGAAGAAGACAATGGNAGCAGTGGTCACACCAACCAGATGCCTCCGTCCTTCTCTCTGTCATTTGCCTAGAAAGCCCTCAAATGCACATAGTACCTGAGGTCCAAGAGTAAAAGGAAGCATCCTTACCTCTCCAGCCCCAGCGTTGAGAATGGCATTGATGAAGGACATGATGGCTGTCTTTAGGTTTACCTCATCCCGGTACCTACCCAAACTTCGGTCCAGCTCATTCAGCAGTGTCTAACGGGAAGACAGGAGCAGTTGGGGAAGAGACTCAGGATGCTACCAGAGAAGCTTCTTCCTCTGTTCTACTGTCCTTCCAGGAAGTCACTCCATTTTCTCTGCCTGATCATGCCTCCTCAACTTATGTGGTCCACCCCAGATCTCCACAGCCCCTGGCTTCCTGCTCAGCCCTCAGGACTTAGATTCCACTGCTGCTCTCTGACTCTGCATCAGTTGTNGACAGTCCCTGGCCATTCCTGCCCAGTTTCCCAACCTCATGGATGCTACTTTTAATCTGTTTAGCATCTTTTGCATAGGGCTAGGGACCACTTTCTGCACAGACTAATTGCTCATCTGTAAATGTATGGTGCCAGATCAACAGACTGGCTCATAAATCATAGAGTTTGTAATTCAGGTCAATAGCTAAGACTTAATCTAGGCACTGTGCTCAGGTTAGACAAAAGAAGGGAGTTANTATGGTGTGCCTTNCCAGGGCTGGTCTAGTTTCTGAAAATTTGGTACTCATCCAGCCCTAAAATGTTGACCCCAACAACTGTACTCAATTCAACAATTCTTGTCTGGGCTCCTATCATGAGCCAGGTACTGATCTCAGACAGCCAGAGCCACAAAAACACGAAGTAAACCAGTATTTCAGCCTCAGGGTTCCACAGTCTAGTAAGAGGACAAATCTACTTGAAAGCCAGATCACAGCTCTGAACATGTAATTTCTTATGTCTTTCAAGAGAAGCCTCTGGGTCTTAGCTCTTCCTTCCGTGAGTGGACAGACAGCCTGCAAGATGTCCCTTCCCTCCAGCTTCCTTTACACGGTTCTCAGTCTCTCGGCTTTACCCTGTGTTACCCCTTCCATTCCCAGTTGATGCCCAACCCACAAACCCATTGCCCACCTGGAAACGAGTACGCTCGGCTGCATACACCTGGTAGTGCAGCATGGCCTGGAGAACCTTCTTGTGGCCTCCCGGTACAAGGCACACGGCACCCAGGATCTCCAGCACCGCAACCTTAGTTTTGCTGTTCTCCGTGCGCAGGCTCTGTGCGATGGTACTGATGGCCTCGGGCTGTGCCAGGACATGTGCCCGTCCCTGGGAGTTGTTCATCAGAGCCTTAATGCAGCCGATGAGAGAGGTGTGGATGCGGCTCTCACAGGTGGTGTGGTCCATGCTCCGGAGGAAATTCAGCAGACAGGTCAAGCCTTCCAGCTCGATGAAGCGGGTCACAAACCTAAGCAGAGCCCAAAAGGAGTTTCCTATTTTTGCGTTCCACACACATTTTGCAAATAGCTACTCAATATGCACACCATTCACCATCTCCACCCACAGGTGCTTCCTTGCTCATTTAGGAGTTTATCCATAGGCCCCAAATCTCATCCTTTCAGAAGACTCACAGTTTAAAAATTCTTTTTAAAAAATTTACTTTTTTATGTGTGTATGTGTGTGTGTGTGTGTGTGTGTGTGTGTGTGTGTACACATGTGTGCAGGTGCCTGAGGAGGCCGGAAGAGGCATTGGATGCCTGGATTTGGAATTAAAGACAGTTGTGAGCCACCCAGTGTGGATGCTGGGGACAGAACGTTGGTCCCCTGGAAGAGCAGGAAGTGCTCTTAACTGCTGCTGAGCACCTCTCCAGTCCCAGAGTGTTGGGAGCAGAGCACACAGGTCCTTGTGCCCACAGATCTCCAGGAAAACTGGGAGTGTTAAGCACAGAGGATTGTCCTCCCAAGGGAAAGGATGTGAAACCTTTCTTCCATCCAGAAGTCTGGGAATTGGAGGTGATTAACAGCCTGGAGATCCATATTATCTGTTGAGCCAGGCCATATCAAACTCCCACAGCCAGGAGGAGAGGTGGCTGGTAACCTAAATGACTTACAGCCAGAGGGCTCCCCCAAGTTCCCACAGCCAGCACCAGAGGTGGCTTGTAGCCCAAATGACCTCTACGCTATCTGTATGACCGAGACTGGGCCAGNTTCTTCCCTAGGCCCTTAAGCTAACACAGGTACCCTATCTCCAGAAGCCATCTTATTGGAAGAAATGCCATGTACCCTGAGTTGAGTTTCAATGTACTTAGCTTCCTTGTGTACCATGGATTGTATTACACCAGGAAACTTTTTTCCAAATTATATTGTGTTTAAATTTGTTAGGAATAAACCACCTGGCATCAAATTCCTTGAAGTTTTGATCCAGGTTGACAGAAGTCAATCTGAACTGAGTTTTCATTCTCGCTTCTCCAAGTTTTTTCCCCCTGCCTGCCTATACCTCCAGGGACACCCGTCACCAAAGGATTTATATTTTGTTTGTATTTTATGTTTTACTGTGTGTGTGCTCTGTGTGTGTGTGTGTGTGTGTGTCATTCGGAGGTGAGATGTTAATGTTAGGTGTCCTCCTCTATTGCTCTCTACCCTGTTTTCTGAGACAGGGTCTCTCAGTGAACCTGGACCTTGCAATTCAGTTAGACTGGCTGGCCAGCAAGCTTCAAGGTTTGTCATTTGTCTCTGCCTTTCAGCACTGGGGTTAACAGATGTGTTCCTTTTAAATGGGTGCCGGAGATCTGAACTCAGGTCCTCATGCTGGTACAGCAAGGACTCCCCCCACTGAGTCGTTTCCCCAGCCCTACTATTTATGTTATAAATACTGTGTACTATGGTAGTATCCCACCAAAAGGCTCATGTATTCAAAGTTTGGTCCTCAACTGCTAAGGCTAGTTCTGGAGGCTCTAGGAGATGAGGACAGCTGAAAAAAGCATGCCCCTGCAGCTGTGCCTCAGAAGGGTATATTGTGTCCCTGCCTCCATACTCTTTCTCTCCCCTCTGGCCCACTGTGAGAGGAACAGCCTCTGCCACATATTCCTGCAACTGTGGAGTTTTCCTTCCCACAGGCCAGAGCCAAAGCTGAGTAACCATAGNNGGAACCTTCTGAAAGTCCATTCTCCCTTCAGTTGCCTTTCTCAGGTACTTGGTCTCAGTGATAAGAAGATAGTTCACACCCTAAATTTGCATATCACTGACTGTCATTTGCATAGCTAAGATGGGGGATGGGTGGAAACATGACTATAGTCACTGTAGTGGGTCAACCTGAGGACTCATCTCTACTCAGACCAGGTATTTAGAGAATTATAGACAGGTGACAAGAAAACATTTCATCATGGGGAGACCATTAGACCCAGAGTCAAGAGACCAAGGCTGGAAAGCTCCCTTTCAGGGGACTCTGAAAAACAACCATTATCTCAGTTGTGCTCAGTCTCTTAGCATTACAGCCATTTAGCCCAGCCACTCTTAAACTGGACTCTGTATTCCCATAAAGCGTCTCTGGGAAGCACTCACTCAGAGTACAAGAAAAGAGAAGTACACTTTTATCTCGGATAACCTCTAACTGAAAACCAGCATTCCATCAACGAGGAACGGAGGCTACCAACCCCAGAACTGTTAGCAGAATCAGAGACTTTGTCAACCCGAATAAATCACTGCTATTTTCATATCGAATTAGAGCTGTTNCAGATATCTCAAAATATCATTTTCACCCATCGGTACTTCAAGATTATAGTGCTTATCATACCCGCTGCCAGCTCTCACTGCTCAAGCATTAAAAAGCACATTTATTGCCATCGCCTGCATTTTTTAATATTTGTGAGCCTATTTTAATTGAATTGGCTTATTCTTCAACTCTGTTTGTCTATTTTNTGCTGTTATTTAAAGCCATTACTTCCAGGAAGCAAGATTTTAGCTTTTATCTGTGTGTCTGTGTGTGAGACATCTATGGCAATACATTAAAAAACAGTGAGTTGTAGAGACCTTAATTCAGGAGCATAATTAATGATCTGAGAAAATGGTCATAAATTGAGTTCAGAACTACTATTTATAATTTATATGTAAATGTACCTCTATGAATTTTATGTTGTATAAATATCAACAGAGTATGTTCTCAATTTAAGTTAACAATATGTATTTTTTATTTTTCCCTATTTTATGCTTTTCTGTATGGCACAGAATTTCTGCAATGATGTCATATGATTATTAAAATCAGAATTTTACTAAGGGGAATTAAAATAAACTTTTGATTGTATACCATTATATACTATCTTTACCATGCATCACGGGCATAAACTCAAGAACATACCTAGTAGAAAGAGCATATGTAACAGCAAATGTAGAAAAATATTGGGTAATTAGTGGTGTATACCAATATTATTTTGAATATCATTTATTTAATCACTAGTTTATATAATTTAAAATGTAATCAAAAATAAGTCTACTAACTCATTTGCAAGATTGCTGAGAATTTANTAGTAGGTTCATCCAATGCTAGAAGCCACTTCAAGCANACCACTGGGAAGAGGCAGAAACGAGGAACTCTGTGGCTCTTGGCTGCCTTTAGACTCTCCACTGTGGTCCAGGAAGGGAGAGAAGAATTCTGCGGTCTTTGGGACACNCATCAATTCCCTTTCCTTCCTNCTTGGCTCCCACTTTAGATGGCTAGAGCACACCCTTAGACTCCACATCNCCCCCTAGTGCAGGAGGATTTCTCAACCTGTACCCTCCTTCCTCTCTGAGCTATGACTCTGCCCACTCTTTCTCAGAAAGTCCTTTATTATACACCACCTGCCCTCAATGCCTCTGTCAGAGTGTCTCGGGACCCAAGGTTTGTGCACTTCCCTGTATCATTTCCTCTCCTATCTACACACTCCCAGCAACCCAGGAGAGAAATGGGAACTGGGACACAAAGCAGNTAAGAGTGAATCTTACGGAATTCTGCAAGAGTGACCTTGGCCAATAGGGCCAGCATGGAGCAGAGTACTGTGCAAGGCTTCAGGATGACAGAGCCACTGGAAAGGGGCATAGGAGGAAGGCAGTGATCGACAGGGTCCAAGTCACCTCATGGGCTGTGTCCGGAGGGCTGTCTTCAGGTCTTCTACAACTTGGTTCCTCAAGTTTGTCTCCTCCTCGTCAAATTCATACAGGTTCTGCATCTGAGGCCCACAGGTAAAGGGAGTAGAAGTCACACTGAGCTGNTTGCCTTCCCCTAGGAGGCTTCTGTACTCCCAGGGTAGCTGTGCCTAGGGAGGGCACCCTTGCCTTTGAAAGGGCGAGGGCTCAGAGAATGCTTTACTACTATGATAGACAGACTCTGAGAGAAGCAGGTTCTGGTCTGTGACTTAATTTCCCATANCTAGGAAATATAGAGGGAATTACTGACCCAGGCCATTTCCCAAGATGTGTGATGTCCAGCTGGGGTAATATGTGTTTAACTAGTTGAGGGGACTCTAATGTCCAAGGAGGTGAATTGTATAAGATCTTGGGATTACTGGAAAGCTGCTGAGTCTAGCAACGGTGGCAGTGGAGAGCAGGGAAGGTGGCTTGGTGTNGGGGGCATGACTGCCTTCCTAGACCTGTCTATGTGGGGGTAGGGTGGGAAAAGAACAGACACTTACCACAGCCATGGAGTTGATGCGTTCAATGTAATAGTCGGGCCAGCTGGTTGCCATCTTGTTGGGGTCCTCCTGCTCCTGAAACATGAGAGACAGACTTAGGTATGTCCAACCATGGTCCACAGGACACGTGTATCCTAGGGTAGTTACAAATGTGGCCCAACACATTAGTAGAAGACAGCATTGTGCCACAATGTCAAGNNGTTGGACATTTCTGGATGGACAGACCCATAAAACATGATCTGAAATCTGTAGAGGGGTCAGTTTCCAGCCCTACCCACAAGGGCAGTCTGTGAAAGCTGCAGATCCTCCCTAGGTTTCTGTTTCTTCCTTGGTGAAATATTGAAAATGAATATGGATTTGTGTGATTGCCAAGGGAGGACAGAAACTGGGCAGGGGTCATTTTTAATGAGCCACATGTCCAAACTCTAAAATATTTTTCCTGCTGTCTCTATTCTGTTTATAGTTAATAAAATACCATTTTATTATTACTGAGTTTCATATAAATTAATATTTTTATGTCTTCCATTTGTGTGTGTGTATGTATGAATGTGCATGTTTGTGCAAGTACAGGTATGTATGGGTGCACACGCATGTGTGTACACATGTAGGTAAAGGCCTGAGCATAACCCTGGTGTTGTCCTCAGGACCTGTCCACCTTATTTTTTGAGACAAGGTCTCTCACTGGTCCAGAGTTTGTCAAGTAGTTTAGGATAGCTAGCCAGGAAGCCCCAAGGGAGCCCACCTGTCTCTGCCTCCCCACCACTGGGATTATAAATGTGCTGACCATCACACATGGACTTCTTTAAACATACGTTCTGTGGATCAAACTCAGCTCCCCATGCTTGTGTACTTTATCAATGGCTATCAAAAATTATCATTATCTGATATAGTGGTTTGAATAAAAATTGTCCCCCATAGGCTTGGGCATTCAAACACTTGGATCCCAGTTATGGAGGTTGTGGAACTTTTAGGACAGGGACCCTTGCCAGTGTGCCACGAAGCAAGCCTAAGAAGGGAAGTNACACATCTTATCTTTTCATTTCACTGACCCTGACCCAGCCCAAGGGTCTGGCAGGTGTCTGTCTCATGAGTTTCTGGAATAGAGAATCCTGATTCTCAGAGGGTGAGCACAAGAGAACAAGGATACTTCACTTGCCTTCTTTAAAATGGGTTTCATTTGTGTGGGTGTGTATGCAGGTGTGTGTGTGTGTGTGTGTGTGTGTGTGTGTGTGTGTGTGTAGTGCTAATATATGAGTGTATGTGTGCACACATATACGGAGAACAGAAGACAACCTCACATGCCATTCCTCAGGAACCATTCACGCTATTTTTTGAGATAAGGTCTCTCCTTGAGACCTGAGGCTCACCAATTCAGCCAAGCTCATTATCCCAAGAAGTCCCAGGGACTCTCCTACCACCACCTCCTCAAGAGTGGGATTACAATCATGCATCAACAATCTCTCTTTTTATGTGTTGCTGGGATTTGAACTCAGGTCCTCAAGTTTGCATAGCAAGGNTTTCACTAACTGAGCTCTCTTCTCGGCCCACAGTTGGTTTTTCTTTACTGTTTGCTCTCACATTCTTAGTGTGTACCTAAGACTCTCTTGAATGAATTAAAGGAAGGAGTGAATGAAGGAAGAATGAAGCATTCATTGGAGCTGCCCCTGCTGGGGCCCTGGAGCAGGAGGGGCTGAGGGGGAACCACCTTTTTCTTGCTGCAGTAGATCTGCCATTTCTTCTCGGGTGGTAGTGCAAACATAGCCTCTCGGTTTTTGTCTGTGAGGTCCAATTCATCCTACAAAGACAAGAAGAGTCATGCCTGAGTATGAAACCCTACAGGAGATCAGAGCACCCCAAACTACCCACAGCCTATGATCCTCCTTCCAGAGAGCATCACTCACACCATAAGGCATCTCTTGTTCTACTGGAAGCAGCGCCCCAAGCCCTTGCCACAACCAAGTCAGCTTCTTCTACCCGATACTCCTTTGCTTCCTGCCCACACCTCCTTGTCTTTGCGAATCCCCTTCCTGCTCCAGGCCACACAGTGCCCACCTTTCCCGCCTTTGCTTTTCTGTTCCCTTGTCTGGCATGTCTGGTGCATGGCTGCTTGTCTTTACAAAGTCTGCTAACACCTTAACTGAGGTCAAGGCCTGACAAACAAGGCCCCGTGCCATTAGATGGCCTTGCCTCTTTCTCAGATCTTCCCATCCTTCTGCCTGCCTATAAAGTCTCTCTTCGGAATTTCCTGGATCCTTCAAGCTCAGCATGAGCTGGAGAAGCTGAGTCAGAAGGGTGAGGGCCAGAGTATGAGCAGTGCGAATGGGAAACCATCCCAAAGGAGGCAGTGACATTGATCTGTAACCCTTCCACCTTCAGGACACCAGGTGAAGGCAAGGCTCTACCAGGCTGGGCTATACTTCCTGAGGAGCAAGCCTCTGAGGTTGTCATATTTTGGGGTCATTCTCTTGGTAATTTGGATAATTTTATAGGTTTGCCTGTGCTGGCTTCTAAAGAGCTGTTTTGTTTTGTTTGGTGTGTGTGTGTGTGTGTGTGTGTGTGTGTGTGTGTGTGTGTGTGAGACATGAGTGCAGGTACTCATAGAGGCCAGAAGAGGGCATCAGATCCCCTGGAGCTGAAATAACAAGCAGTTGTAAACCACTCAGTGTGGTGCTGGGAACCAACCTTGGGTTCTCTGTAAGAGCAGCACTCTTAACCACTGAGCCATCTCTCCAGCCCTAGTGCTTTAGAGAGAATATTGAAGACTTCTCTCTCCCTAGGTCAGAACTGTTAAGTAGAAATGTAATGAGAGATGTATATCTAAAAATGTATATCTAAAAATGTTCTAGTCACACTAAAAAAAATTGAAAAGGAAAAATGGATGAAGTTAATTTTAATGTTACATTTTATTTCAACTAATATAACTAAAATACAACCATTTCAACATGTAATAAATGTAAAGAATATTGGTAATATATTTTAAATTTTTTCCTTTTCTTTTTCTTTCTTTTTTTTTTTTGAGATAGGTTCTCTTGTAGCTCAGACTGGTCTGGAATTCACTATGTAGCCAAGGATGACCTTGAACTCCTGATCCTCCTGCCTCCACTCCCCAAGTGCACCACCACATCTGGCTCATTATTTCTTTCAAACTAAGACTTCCAAATCCCATGTGCATGACTGCCCATTTTCCCTGTCCTGCTGGGGAAGTCAGCAGCTCCGCTCAGCTCAGGCGGGCAGCAGCCACCATTGGACAGCACACACCATGCGCTTTAAAACTATGCCAATCAGCAGGCCCACTTTTTAAACTAAACATGTCTACAGTTTTAGTGACAAGGACAAACTCTTTCATCAACCTGTCCTCTGCACAGCCCAGAAGATGGTCTTCCTAGGTCCCAGCCAGGTCCTAGGCAGGAACCAGGCATCTCCACCTCCAAGTTTCTAATGATTCATCCATACCCTACCCCCCATTCCAAGCCTCTCAGAGTCCCCTGTAGAACCCCACTTNCTGCTTGCTTCTGAAATTAAAGGNTCCTGTGGAGATTCCAGAAAGCAACTGAGAGAAAGCTATCAAGAGTTCTCAATGTCTCTTTTCACAATCTGACCCTTCTAATAGCAGCCAGGCTGGTCCAGAACCAAAGGGAATTGGAGGAAGATCCTTTGTCCTGGGGACCATTTCATGTTTCATTTCATGGTGTCTGCCTCAGTGAAGGTCTGTTCCTCTACTGGGAAGGCGCTTTGGGAAGCACTACCTGATCCCTAAGAAGAGCTTTGTGGAGTGGAGAACTCAGCACATAGGCTCCTGTCCCCTCTGCCTTCTCTGCTCTCTATCCACCCATTTCCCCCTTCAGCAGAGCCTCTCAACCCCTCCCTCACTAACCACCAGCTCTGCAAAGCAGATGTTGAGCTCCTCTGGGTTCGGGATGGGACCAGAGAACTCCAGATACTGTAATGGGTGGCTGTCCCGGAGGTTGATATTGGGGAGGTCACTGCCTCCAAAGCAGCAAAGGAAGCCCAGGCCATGATGACTCCTCTTGCTCATAGCCATGGTCACTGCAGGCTGGGATGGTCAGCAGGCAGGTGCCTTAGGTCCTCATTGACACAATCTAGGAAACGGGACAGAGAGAATGGGTGGTCATGAGAAAGAGCCAGACAGGTAGGGACAGAGGCCACTCTGCCTCCCAAACAGAGACTGTTGGGGGCCATCAGCTCAATATCAAAGGCCTGTGCCTTCTCTCACAGACTCTCTGCTTCTTCCAGCTCCCTTCACCTGAAGTTATTCAACTGTCCTCACTAGACTNGCAAGTGTTTGCTGACAGGGACATTTCCCCATTCCCTTTCTTTGTCCCTGGAGAAGTGNNGAGCACAGCAGTCACATGTGACCTTCAGGCGGTCAGAGCTGGTGCTTAGCTGATGTTTTCCATACTAGTGATGAGAATATCCTAGGAGTTCTTTGGCCCCTCGAGGATCAACATACACCAAAGTTCATTCATCTGGACCATTTCAGGGTTGGGGAGTGATGGTTTTAAAGGTGATGGGAGAGGAGGGTGTAAGTCAGCTGTTGGAAGAACTTTGAGCTAATTATAGTACACATAGGCCTCCAGGAAAGTAGAAGACAGAAAGAGCCCTCTCAGCTCTTGCCCACTCTCTTGTATTCATATGTGTTTCAAGTAGCACAAAATATCCACAGGACAATGGCTCACCCACCCATCTTAGAGGAGGCCAGAGCCCTCATTGTGAGGAGAGCTGGGAGATTAAATCCCAGGTGAGATTAGGCTGCCCTTTGGGATGGTGTTGAATGTATTTGGGGAAATCTGTTCAGATGTGCTTTCCATACCCACCAAGAACAGAGGACCCTACTCTGACTGGGACTGATTGATGGGTTGGAACAGAAAGGGTTAATTCATTGNCTTGCCACTGGGGAAACCTCACTCAGTGGTGCCAGGTGGAGGAGGAGCATTGGTCCCCACCATGGCTGACCCTGGATTGCTTAAGTTAAGCCATCCGCATACAGACCTCTTTAAAGTAGATCCACCCTCCACCTCTGGTTCCCAACATACTTCAGATGACCTGAGTGGATTTAACAAAGAGACTAACAAGATTCACATACTCAATCTTGCCCAGAGCATCTCCCCACCACCTTACACATAGAGCTCCCTTTTCTAGATATAAATATAGGATTTATTTGTTTGCTCTATATATACCATATACCATAATGTGGGGTACATGTAGAAGTCAACAAAACTGGTGGGAGTCAGTTCTCTGAGGATGGAACTCAGATTGCCGGGTTTGGTGGCAATCACCTTTACCTGGTAAGCCATCTTGCCAATCTTTATTTAATTTGGTGGGGGTTGCTGAGTTACTTTCGAGTCTTGGTATTTTGCTGTCTTTCCTGGATCTGGATTATTAACACATGAAGACATATCCACAGCTGTCACTACATCACTGATGAAAATGCACTAAATCCCCATGAGATAACAGCCACATCTTCATCCTCACCTGGGGGCATGGTCCATCAGTGAGCTCTGCACCCATGTGACTCTTCAACCACACCAGGGGACATTGTCCATCAGTGAGCTCTGTACCCATGTGACTCTTCAAC
>LZPO01034890.1:347426-361245 GCA_001675575.1 Neotoma lepida | reverse complement strand
TGCTCGAGGAGGGATGTCTGGGGTCTTCCATGGGATTTGACAGCTGGTGACCATGGTGGGTGGTGTTTGTCACTCTTTTCTTGCCTGGCAAAGGCAACTGAAGGAAGTTGCAGGTCTAGTCCCACATGGTGAGAGGACATAGCAGGAATGCTGGACACTTGGTCACATCACACTGTAGTCAAGGAAGTTGCAGNTCTCGTCCCTCAGGGTGAGAGGACATGGAGGCAGCAGTGCTGGNCACTTGGTCACATCACATGTGTAGTCAGGGGTGGAGGAGGGAGCTAGCACCTAGCATGTTTTCTTCCTTTCATGCAGTCTAGGACTATAGCCTGTGGAGCAGATCCCACTTCAATCAGCCTGATCAAGAGAATCCCTCACAGACAAGCCCAGAGAGTTGACTGTCCATGTTAACCAGCAGAGTGGGTGAGACAAGGCCCTAGTGTCTGAGGGTCAGGCTTTGTGAGCTCCAAATCTGAAGGCAGACGGGTAATCATGAAGACTACGAAGCTAGTCCCCTTGGTTTCATCAGCCTAAGGATCTGGGTTGAGTGCAGAGTACATAAAGAAGCTTCCAGAGGCTGAGGCAATGAGACCAGGCTAGCAGCATGCTGGAACTCTTGGCGGGTCAGACTGATGCCTAGGAGGACTTGTGGCCCCTGCCTTCACCCCCTCATCTTCTNGTATCCTGAGTCTTCCTCAGCCTCCTCTGCTCTTCCACCCCTCCCAGGCCTTGCCAAATCAGGGATGAGGCAGGACGACCCAAGCTGGCACAGGTTTACACCAGCTGTTCACAGCTACTACTGCTCTGCTTGGTCTCCTTGTGTTACCTATTATATGTGACATTTCCTTCCAGTGTGGGGAGCTAGGCATAGTGACTACTCACACCTCTGCCCAACTGTTTTTTTAGCTCTAGCCACTTGCTGGCAGAGCCAGGAGCAGAGGCCTGGAAGTCAGGCAGCCTGGACTTTGACCCCTGCCTTTGCCTACCTGGCTGGTGGCGACCTTAAGGATATCGCCTAGCTAGGAGCTCAGGTGCCTCATCCAAGACACTGACATAATCACCATGTCTTCCCCAGAGCACTCTGTGAGGAGTGAACAAGGCAATGGACATAAGATGACAGGGGCACCTGCGTGCTCAGTAGGTGGAGACCAACATGGCTGCTGACCTTTGGTCTCAGGGTCATCACAGATGAGACTGGCCCTGCCCAGAAGCACATTCCTTTTATGGGATGCTTAGGCCCAGTCTTACAAGAATTGCCCACCAGAACTCAGAAGTCACCCAGCTTTAGCTTCAGAAACTAAAAAATTGAGAGAGAGAGGAACTGGCCTTTTCCTGCATTTCAAACTCACTCTAGTTAGAAAAGTAAATGAAGAGATGATGGGGGTTTGAGGTGACAGATAGGCTGATTACCCTGATTTGATCATTATGTAAAATGGGCATGTATATCCATTGCCTTGTACTCCACAGGTATGCATACTGATTACGCGTTGACTCCAAGGTTGGAGTCTGGGGCCATGGCTTAACTTTTTAAAAAAATTTTTAAAATTTTTGCCTTGCAAGCATGAGGACCTGACTTCAGGCCCCAGAATCCATGTGAAAAAATGGAGTGGTTTATGTGATCCCAGAGCTGGGGACAAGGAGACAGGAGGACCAGTAGGGCTTGCTGGTTTGTTGGCTAGCCAGCTTATCCTACTTGGTAAGGCCAGTGAGAGACTACATGTCCAAAAGAGATAGGAAGGTGGATAAGCAATACCTGAGGTTGTCTTCCGCATGTGTACATGCATGCACACGCGTGTGAGCACACAGGCCACAAACCGAGCTGGGAATACAGCTCAGTGGTAGAATGCTTGCCTAGCATGCATGAGACTGTAGGTTCAATTCCCAACACTGCAACCCAAATCAATCAATCAATCAATCAACCAAAATTTAAAAAGAAAAAGAAAGCAAAGCAGAAGCCAGTGACTGGCTGTGGGCAGGGGGTGGGAAGGTAATGTGGCCAGAGCAGTGTGTCATGGTAAAGTCCCTTTAAGAAGAGGAGCAGGATCGAGAAGCCCCAGGGGACAGCAGGAAGCAAGAACAGAAGGAAGCCCAGCAGATTTGAGCTCAGGCCAAAGGGACTGAACCTGCCTCCAGCATGACCCACTTTTTGCTCCATGAAAGCCTCCCCAGAGCCGTAGCCTCTTGTCCCCCACATCCTTCCCCCTTCCTGTGGGGACACAAAGCCATGGGGTCAGCACCTTCTATGAGCTGCNAGAGTCTCTTCCGGGCCTCACCCTCACTGCCATAGTCTCCCCATGTTCTGAGACAGGGACTGGTCCCAGCTCTGTCACTCTACTTGTGGGTCAGCGGTCATGGTGTTTCATAGTGTTCCTCTCTCTGAGACTGAGTGTACACCAGTGGAACAGCTGCCTTTGACTGAAGATCTCCNAGGACTCTACCACCCCCAACCTTTCTTACTATCTGGTTCAATCCCTTCTTAAAGGTTTCCCAAGGGGCTCCCCTATTCTGAGCATCCCAGCTCCCCACATTCCACCCTAAGCCAGGCAGGAAGGACTTCCTAGCTCCTGATTCTGTTCCCATTTGGTCTACTCTGATCCTTACCCCCAGGCCATGACCCTTCACCACTCCACACTGCATAGCTTGTATCCTAGAACTTCAAAGGCCCCCATCAGCAGTATTTATTTCTTGGTCTTAATTAAAGACAGAATAATGCTAAGACTTCAGATTTGACGGCATAAAAGACACTGGGATGGATCTACATTTATGCCTGTGAAGAACTAAGATTCTTGGTGTCATTTTAAAGAAGTGATTAAAGGGCTAGAGAGATGGCTAAGTTGATAAAACGCTTGCTGTGCAGGCATGAGGACCTGAGTTCCATTTCCCAGAACCAACATGAGAAGCCATGTGTGGTTGCCGGCACTTGTAATCCCAACGCTGGGGAGAGGGAGACGATTAGATCCCTGGCACTCATTGGGCAACAGCCTCGTCACATTAGTAAGCTCCAGGCTAGTGGGGGGATCCACAAAGCAAGGTGGAGAGCTCTGAAGGAACACCATTCCAGGTTGACCTCTGACTTCTATAAGCACATACATACATGTGCATGGACATCTTCATACATACCTGTACCCCCCCCAACACACACACAAGAAGTGATTAAAGAACAAACAGCAACAACAAAACTGTGGTTCCAAGAGAGTCAGGACGTCACATAAGGTCCCACAGCTAGTTGACAGCATAGGGAGAATTCTAACCCAGAATCGTTATGAACCACCAAGCTGCAGAGTTCCTGCCCAATATCCTAAGTCAGGATCAGTTCAGGATTTTCTCAAACATGCTACAGATTCAGAATCTCTAACTCAGGCTTCCCTGTTTCCTGTAAGTTGTTCTGGTANCTCTGAGATCTTGGGCCAACTTCACAGTGACCTTGGAATAAGTCAAACGGGTTGAGGGATGGGCGGGTAGGGTAGAGGAGGGAACTGGGGAGGGATGATTAACAGTGACAACACTTTAGAAAAGTGGCATGGAAGCAGGCTATCGTAGAAGCTGTGTGTGTGTGTGTGTGTGTGTGTGTGTGTGTGTGTGTGTGTGTGTTTACATACAGATGTACACATGCACACACACACAGTGATATTAACTGGGATTACCCTATAAAAGGGTCATAATTCCACTAGACACCATGGCTAACAAAAAGCCCAGTGTTGTGGGTTAGCTCCTTTGGAGTTGTTGGCTAGTGGGGTCCCATAGACCCCTGATCTTGCCAATGCTCTTGGTTACCCTCTAGTACTTGACAGTAAGACCCTATTGCTGAAGACACTATACCCTTGAGCCATAGAACATGGAGAAATGCAGCTGGTACTGACCTGGAAGATTCACCCTTACTGGCTAGCTTTCATAGTGCTGAAAGGCTATCCATGCTACCAGAAGAGAAAAGTAATGGTCAGTCTTACTCAGCTACACAGAACCCTGTGTTACAATAACAACTGTCCTGGCAAGATGTGCCCACTATGCAACAGTGACAAAAATATCGGTAGTATATAATCTTTAGTTATGGCATCAAGTATCAAAGCTTCAAGAGCTGCTAAGTGGATTGGTCAACAATGCTTAGCTGCTCAGAGATCCAGCTAGGACTCCTAGGTTAGTGTTCTGAACTCCACTCACATCCAGTGTTCTTGTCACAACACCAAAGCTAAGCCATGAGCCCCTTTAGCTCTGAAGGCCAATGCCCCAGCTTTTCATGCTCACGTGGCCATCTTCTGTCCTCTCCTCCACTTCTCCACATGGCACAACAGAACGAACACTTGCCACCAGTTTGGCCCACTCCCCTTGGCCTTATGTGTTCTGCTCTCAAGCTGTACTGGGTCACATGGTACAGGGAACCCAGGCCTGGCCTCGGAGACTTCAAGCAAGCTCTGAACCACCTGACTTTTGACTGGCAGCATGATCCTGCGCAGAGCTAGGAGGGGGCGGGCACTTTAGGAAATAACCAAGCTCTGTTTCCAGAGCAAGCCTGTCCTGGAACCCAGACGGGGCGGCACACATCCTGGAACCCAGACGGGGCGGCACACATCCTGGAACCCAGACGGGGCGGCACACATCCTGGAACCCAGACGGGGCGGCACACATCCTGGAACCCAGACGGGGCGGCACACATCCTGGAACCCAGACGGGGCGGCACACATGGTTCCTAGATGAATCAACATCTTAGCAGCCACACCAGAAAAGGCCCTGTGTGTGACCCAGGGTCTGGCTGGACACAAATCCTACATCACAGGTGCAGTCTGCCTTCTTGGAGACAGAGCAGGGGAGGGTGGGACCAAAGGACAGGGAAAGAAGCTGGTCTATCTACCTGAAGATAAACAGCATCGTAAATGACACATCCAAGTATCACTCACTTCCTCCTTAGCTTGTTCATGCACTTTCATCTGCCCATTCATTCATTCTTTATAACAGAGATTTGTGTGGTGTATGTGGATAGTGAATGTGCATGTAGAGTGTATGTAGATGGTATATGGGTGTGGTGTGTGTGAATGCTAAATGTGCTTTTAAGTTATACATAATGGCATATGTGCATGTATAAAGCAGATAATATATAAAGATAGGGCATGTATATGGTGCATTAGATGCTATATATGCATATGTCCTGTGGGTAAATAGCACATGTACATATGTGTGCCTTGTGCAATAGTATATGTGCATGTAGAGCATATGTGGATAGCATATGTGCATTGTGGTGTACATCTATGTGGTGTGTGTGTATGTGTAGATGGTATATATGGTATGTGTAAGTGGTGTATGTGTGCATATACAGTGTGTGTACATGTGTGGTGTATAGATGGTATATACGCATATGTAATGTCTGTAGATAGTGTATGTATATGTGTGGTATATGTGTTTTGTTGTATAGATGGTATATATGCATTGTGGTATGTATAGATGTGTACATGCATGTGTGTGTAGATAACATGTGCATGTATGGTGCATGTAGATAGCATATGTGCATGTTTGATGTGCAAATGTGTGGTGGCATAAATTTTTATGGTATATACTTTAAGATGGTATGTGTGTTGTTGTATATGTTTAAATGGTTTTTGCATATGTGTGGTGTGTGGAGGGTATATGTGCATACATGGAGATGTGTAGATATATGTACATGTGTGGTATATGTGTTTAGTTGTATATATGTGTAGATGACATGTATGTGGTATATGTTAAAGATGGTTTATATGGATGTATGGTATATGTGTGTAGAGATAGATGTGTATTAAGTGGGCATGTAGGTGGCATTTGTGCATGTGTGCTATGTATGTTGAGGTGACGTGTGTTTGGTGTGTAAATGATATATATGTATATGTTGTATTGTGATGATGGCATATGTGTGCTTGTAGAATGTAGATGGTATATGGGTGGAGTATGTGTGTAGAGGGTAAATGTGCATGTGTGTTATACATGTTTAGGTGTTACATGTGTGTGGTGTGTATATATAGATAGTATACATGTATATCATCTGTACAAGTATGATTTGTATGTTTGTGTAAGTAGTATGTATGTGTGATTCGTGTCTGTATATAGCTGTATTATGTACTGAGCTTCATATGTCTAAGTATTCATGAGTGTTTAGGGATATGTGTGATTTGTGCATAAGATATGTTAGTGTGANTGGTAAGTAACCATGCATGGTATGCAGTATCTGAGCTATGGTGCATATGCAGAGGTTTGTGTGTAGTATGTTCAGGGTAAGTATGCATGCATGGCTGGATGCATCATTCTTCAAGAAGCACACCACNACTGCTTTGAGTTTCAAGTTGAAGAGGAAAAAGACAGTCAGGTCCAGCACATGAGCAGAGGAGCCAGGCAGCCCTTCAGAGCAGCTCTGCCTCAGCCTGGGAAGGGTTGCCCAGGCACAGTGCTCAGGAACGGTGACTGTGGGGAACAGGGAGTCTTCACCTCAGCTTCCCATGAGTCACATGACGGCCTGGGAGCAGAGACCAGTGGATGGGTGCTGATATGGCAGGGGCAGAGCCTGAGTTCACAGTCACCTACCTCATCTCCCAGCAACTGAGGGACATCAGGATGCCTGACTGATTGAAACCAACAGTTCTGTACAGCTTCAATGTGGTTGTGGAATGTGTGCATGTGGTGTGTGTGTGTGTGTGAGTGTGTGTGTGTGTGTGTGTGTGTGTGTGTGTGTGTGTGGTGTGTATGTGTGTGTTGTATGTGGGGTGTGGGGTGTGTGTAGTGTGGGGTGTGTATGTTGTGGGGTATGTGTGTGTGTATATGGTATGGGGTGTGTGTGTGTGTGTGCCTGTGTATGTGTGTACGCGTGTGTATCCAGCACATGTACCTGGGCTCTCCTGGGTATGTATCACACTGGGGCATACCCTGCCTCTGCTATGGGAAATGAGCTGGTAAGTTAGCTGCTTCTGAGAACCTGAGATTGAAGAAACAAATTGATAACAGTCGTGCATCCCAAACAATTCCAAAGTTCCACACCACAAACAAAACAAAACAAAACAAAACAAAACAAAACAAAACAAAACAAAACAAAAAACCCAGCACAACTCTAGGAAGGACACTAGCGTGTACTAAGAGCAGGGATGGACTCATGCACCTTGTCCCCCCTCCTCTTCCTCTTTTGTTTGGTCATGTTGGAGATTTGAGCATGGAACCCAGAGCCTCGAGCACACTAAGCCAGCACTCCACCATTGATTCACATCCCAGCCCTCTTCCGTCTTATTTTCACAGTTTACTTTGGGACAGGCCTCCATTGCCCAGGCTGGCTGTGAGCTCACTCTGCAGCTCAGTCAGGCCTTGAACTTGATATCCTCCTGCCTCAGCCTCCCAAGTAGCTGGCATTAGAGGCCTGCACCACCAATCCTGGNAATTCACTTTTCTAATTATGGTTGTATTTAATCATCCCAACATCCTGCAGACATGATTTTATGATGATTTAATGTCCTTTTTTATTTTTAGGTATTGTGGACTAAACCCAGGGCCTTGCAATGCTGAGCATCCTTCTATCTGTGAGCTCCCTCTTCAATGCTGAAAAAAAATTAAGTTTTGAAACAGGGTCTTGATAAAGTTGCCCANACTATCCTTGAAGCCACTATGTAGCTCAGGCATAACTCAAATGTATGATTTGCCTACCTCAGCCTCCATAGTAGCTGGGATTACAGGCCTGTGCTACCAAGACAAGCAATATTTCTTTTTTTATACCAGGAAATGAAGGCCCCAAGAAGACCAGCAACTTGCCCAATTAAAGTTCACAAAGNATGCAAACCTCCATTTGCCTAATTCCAAAACTCAGAAACAGCCTTTCCACTGTGCAGAGATCGGAGGGTATAAACAGCAGCATTAGTGTAAACAGAAGTGTGCACATAGCCACGGCACTACCTAAGGCACGCATGTCAGTCCAGTCTCTTCACCCATCTCCCCATCCCAGCTCTCAGAATAGAACCTGGCTTTTCCAGAGAGAAGCCTGGCTCAGAGCCCCAGCTGTAGGCAGCCATCCGGCCGCATCATCTCACCACACAGGGTCCCAGAGAGGTCCAAGTNATCTGGTCCTCAGGGCATGCCAGCTGGGTACACTCTAGATCCACACCCTCCTGCCACTGTCTTGAAATGTTTAATACATTTTAAATAAGAAACCCTACATTTTTGTCTTACCCTGGGTCCTGCAAACCACGAAGCTCATCCTTTCCGTCTCTAAAGTGGCCAGCTCGGACACGATTTCCCAGGAAGTGCAGCCCAGGCCAGCCACTCCCTGTATGTTTCCAAAAATGTTACCCACAGTGCCTGGATGGGCAGGACTAGAGGCAGATACATTACTTTAATCTGGGTGGCTTCCTGCCCCAACGGCCTTCATCTGTGGCTCAGGAACTGGTCCCCATCGCCCTGATCTCTCCTCCCTCTCTGGCCTGACTCCTCCACGCAATGCTTCCTATCATGGTGACCCACTTATTCCTGCAGGGACCAGAAGGCATGGAAAGCTGCTTTGAATCCCCCCTCTCCCCTGAGGCAGAAACTCGATAAGAGCTAATGAACTACTGTGTTCGGTAGATTCCTGACTCTCTGTCCATGATAAGATGTGGTATTAAAGTAGCAATGTGTTAAGCCCGCACAAAGATTATGTGTCCTTCCTCATTCTACAGTTAGATAAGGAATACAAGCTTGTGACCAGCTTAGCTTTAAGTTAGAGCCAAGGACTGCTCTGCTCCTTCCCTTGTGGGTCTCTGTGTTACCCCTCTCTCATCCCCAATATCCACCTGCACTTCTTTTTCTCTCCCCCTATCCCCCCTCCATCTCCCCTTTCCCATCTATCCCTACTTTTGCCAAATGGTATCCTTTCTGGTCATTCCAATCCACCTGCACTCTCTTCCAAACCTTATGATATCCTAGTTCATAGAGAACCACAGTATTTGATTTATTTTGTATTCGTTTGTATTTTTATAACAACGAGTTGGGCTCCATCTAGATTCAGGTCCCAAGAGAATAGCCTCCAATACCCTGCCATTTCCTGGGAAAGCACCCTGGACACGAATGAATTCAAACAGCCAGGTGTGCAAAGAAGAAAGAGGAATTCACTCCTCAGAAATTAACCTTAGTGCAGACCCAAGGAACCCAGGTCTTTCCTCTCCAGCATCCACTAAAAGGTATGGAGACCTTAGCCAAACACTCTCAAGAGGTATCAAGTGACACTCACAAAGGAATGTTCTTTTATACATTTGCACAGTTAAGTCATACCTGGAATTCCCAGGTAAACACAGGGAATTTTAATTTCTGAACCTTTCATTTCTGTTTTTTTTCATTCTTTTTATTTATTTCTTTAAAAGCTTTATTTTTTTACCTTATGTGAATGAATGTTTTGCCTGCCTGCATGCATGCATGTGCACCATATGCATGCGGTGCCCATAGAGGCCAGAGAAGGGCATCAGATCCCCTACAGCTGGAGTAACCTAGGGCTGTAAGCCACCACGTGGTTGCTGAGAATTGAACTCTTGGGTCCTCTGCAAGAGCAACCAGTGCTCTTAACCACTGGGCAATCTATCCAGTCCTTTTAATTTTAATTTTTGAGATAAGATCTCACTTTGTAGCCCAGACTGTTCTGGAACACACTATGTAGCTCCCTAGACTGGCCCTAAACTGGTTCTAAATTCTCCTGCCTTAGCCTCCAGAGTGCATGGATGACAGTGTGTCCTACAGCTCTTCTTCATGACCCTTTGTTACGCCTCAACCCACAGCATCTTGCACCAAATGTTGTAAGAGATAGTTTTCTCCAAGTGTTTCAAAGAACAGGCCGCAGAGGCTGAGATTTCCTCTAGAACCCAGCCTCTACCCAAGGTCTCCAAGCCNTGCNTGAACATCTCATTTCTATCCAACTTTCTTTTCATCCCTGACATTGCTACAAGCTCTGCACTCAGTCTCTCCATGGCAAGGGTCTCCACTTCTCAGTGCCAGGTGATAGTTGCCATTCATCCTGGAAACCTCACAGAGATGTACCACCTCTTTGCATCCTGGCACTCCATCTGTCACTCCATCTAAGACCCTTCTCTCAGGTCTGTCCCCTGTGCCTACAGTGCTTCCTACTTTCTGCAGCTGCTTCTGTTCCCCAGACTCAAGGCCTCCCCTGCACCCACCCCTGCCCAAACACTGCCCTCCCAGAGCCCATTTCCAAGGTGGAAATCCCNCAAGAAAGACTTCCCTCCACATAGAGGGTCTTCCCACAGGTCAACCTTCCTCCACAGTCCATCTCCACAGGGAGGTCCCTCCCCACTGCTCTTCCTGTTCTGTTGGCTCTCACATACTTTCCATTCGTCCTTTCCCTCTCCCCTCCCCCATCCTGGCATCATTTAANTCCACATAGATCTCCTGCTTCCTGAATTATGGCTGCCCTCACTGAGCCAGGACATTCCTCATTCAGAGACAACATTTGCACAGTTTAGTAGGAACTCAATAGTGCCCAGTGCAGGGCCTGGCATTTAGTAAGCATACTGGGGCACAGCCAAGGTTTGGAGTCAGGATGTCTGCTTTTCTCCCCTCTGTAAAAGACCCCTTCCAGCTTCGTATNTCAGACAAATCCAATGATCCCCCAAGAACCCCGCTTCCCCTGACCTCCACCTTTACAGATTTTCATGCACACAGCCCGGGAACTCCTGTGGACCTCTTCCCAAGCTGTCTCTGCCTCTCTCCTCTCTTTAGACCACCCTGCTTCTCTCTGGGAATGACCTGGCAGGCCCAAGGTTCAAAACCACAGAAGTGCTTCAATTGTTCCCTGATGCCAGTACCACTCTGCACCAGCATAGCCTATGTGTTATTTCTTCCTCNCACAATGAAACTTCGATTTTTCTCAGACAGGGGTCTCATAGCCCAGGCTGTCCTCAAACTCGCTATGTAGCCAAGGCCAACCTTGAACTTCTGATCCTTCTGCCTCTGCATCCCAGGTTCTGAAGTTATTGGTGTGTGTTCTTCCACCCAGTTTTATGGCCTGCTGTGGATTGACACAGGGTCTCATGTAGGCAGGGGAAGCACTGCACCAATTGACTCTCAGTGTTCTCCATAGGGAGCCCAAGAAACTCTTCAACATAGGTCCTAGCACCCCAGTTTTAAGTTTGATGGAGAGGGCACAGAGAAATCAAAACACTGGGTCAAGTTTCACAGAACATAACACCCTATACTGGGATTACAAACAGATTTTAACCAGCTGACCAAAGCTCCTATACACTGCCTCCCCCCGACACACACACCATGTTCTCTGTTTATAGATCACCTAGCATTGACACCCAGTCAGTTCTCCCTACAAGTGTTCTTTGTCAATTCTGCATTCACCTGTTTGGACCCTCTTATTCCATTCAGGCACTGGGGACATGACTCTATCATCACAGCACCTAAGGGACTAGTGTGTGAAGCCTGACATGTCTGGCTGCAGCTCTGCTCACCTTATGCTCCNAGGGTCCCCTCTCATTCTTCTTCTTGGTTTNAAGCCCAAACCACACAACAAACTACCTGCTTGGATGAGAGCCTAGGTTCCCAAGCTCTCAGCTCTCATGTTATATTTTTCTGCTGAATCTCAAATGGCATTGCATCCCAAGTCACCTAGCGGCCCTGTCACCTAGATGCTCTCAGAGTACCAGATGGGCAGACTTGGGGCCAGGCACCTGCATTTCTACAAGTTTCCCTGAGTGATCTGGACACAAGAGTTTAGTTTTGGCCTGTCTCTGCCATCCTCTGTGACAGTATTTATAACAACCTTCCCCACAATTCACCTCTTCTTCTGAGGGCTGTAACTGTTAGTAAAACTCTCTCCAGCCACACAGAGTAGTCAATAGCAACACCTGGATCCTACTCCAAGCCAAGTAAGCCAGAAGCTGTAGGAAGGTCTGAAGCCTGAGGCCTGGGTAGAGGCTACAGAGCAAGTGGCTCATCCTGGTGTGGTCAGGATTGTCCAAATTTTAAAACTGGAAAGTCTCACTTATGAAGAATCTTCTCAACTCAAGCAAGCTGGGATAGCTGGCTACCTTACCAAGCTGGGACACAGAAAAATCTGCCCAGCCAGTCTAATACAGAGATACCTTGGCCAGCACTAGAAGTAGCCTAGTCAATCAGCCACTCCCTTTAAAGTCACAGCTCACCTGCCTTTTGTTGTCACTTAGACGTGATTATCTCAAAGTGGGTCTCCAGACCAGCAGTAGTGCCAGGCAGGGACTTGTTCAAAAAAGCAAAGCTAGCTATCTTAAATAACAATAATAATAATAAACATCTTTAATTTATCCACATTCCTCCTATAAGTCATGTACCATCTTAGGTGCTTCAGGTTTCACAATTCAAATCAAAACAGGCAAGGTCACTGTTACTGTGCTCTCTCAGTGACACTTGACAAAGCTGAATACAGAAAGAGAACCAACCAGGCTCCACTGTCCATTGGTCCATATCTACAACCATGTATACTCCACCAGGAATCCTGTGCTTCTCACTTACACACCTCTCGTGAATCCCTACCAAACGGCCTCAAGTTTTGTGATGAGCTCAGTGGTAATGAAAGAGTTAACTGTCAAGCTTGAGCTGGTAGGAGAGGTTTGAAGCTAGGAGTTCAGTTCCCCTAGGACAGTGTAACACAGATCAGAAAGGGCTTGGTTAGAAACCCCAGGCAGCTGTGATTACTGACCACTGACTAAGTAGCCAGCTTGAATAAGCCAGCTACTCCATAAAGTACATGCTGCCCATACAAGAAAGTTCCTTCCCCTTGCTGCAGTTCAGGGCCAACGGGGAAATGGGTCCAAGAAGCAGACATGTGAAGTTGGAATAGCTGCCACGATTTGGAGAAAGCAGTTGTGAATCCATGGCTTTAGATTTCTGAATTTCCTAATGAGCAATGCCAAGTCACAAGCCCAGTCATCGATGGTAGACCTCCCCACAGGAGTCAGCTCTTAACCTCATCACCTAGACCTGGCCAGATGCACCCACCCTACTGGTGGAAGATCTAAGAGAAGGGGGAAGGGGAATTGACAGGGCCAGCTCACAGCTCCTAGAGTCATGGGTCAGATGCCTCACCTCTTCCCTGAGGATGGGATGGGAGGGGAGAGAAAATGAGTAGCCAGGATTTCTTTACCAACACGAGGAAAGCCCAGGCCCATCCCCACATGGCTTGGAGAAAGAAAACTGAAAGTCTGACTTTGCAAAGTTCCACAGGTGTGTCCAAGGCACCACGAGTACTGAGCAGCAAGGAAGAGCCTCTTCTGGAAGCAAGAAGCCAGGGAGGTTCCTCTTCTCCCAGGGTTGGGGTGCTCATCTGTTCCACCAGGGAAACAATTGCTCAGGAAACCTGCTCATCTTGCCCTTTACCTGGAGCTCATAAACAGGAGAAAGGGACAATTAGGCCTCTTTCAGCTCCGAGGTAGGTGGGAGAAGGTTCTCAACCAGCCTAGAGCCAGATCTACTGCAGAAGCTCCCTGAGGGCTCAAGTGCAGTCGACCTTAGAGTTTCATAGCTCTGAGCAGAGAGAGTGGGGCTTTGCCACCACCAGCTAATTTAAGAAGGTTCTTGTTTTGTTTGCCTGGTTTGCTCATTTTGTCTGGAGCTGTGTGCATCAGCAGGTGTCAGCTAGAGGTCATCATGACAATGACCTCACCTGCTCTTGTGACTTGACGGAAGGTAGCGGGGCATGGAGGCTGGTGCCTGGCCCATTGGAGGGCCATGGATATACTGTAGGTCTCTGTATCATTGTTGTTTGGAGATGGCTTCTTTGAGAAGGCTGGAGGAGAGCTAAGGAGATGGTTAAGTCGGGAGTGTTTGCCTTACAGGACCTGAGTTTGATCCCCAGAAGCCA
>LZPO01034890.1:320149-332247 GCA_001675575.1 Neotoma lepida | reverse complement strand
GATGGGTGGATGAGGGGATGGGTGGATGAGGGGATGGGTGGATGAGGGGATGGATGACATTCAAGTCTCATTTGTGAGTTTCCAGGTCTGATAATGAATGATCTTCAACCTCTGAGCTTCAGTTTCTGTAAAATTCATTGAACTCTTCATGACTCAAATAATTTCTTCAGTGGGGGCTAGAGGATAACCTGGTCGGTAAAGCACTCACTTCTTGTCATCAACTTGTGTCTTCCCCAGAACCCATGCCAAAAGGCTAGTGCAATAGAAGGTCCTTACAATCCCAGTGCCAGAGAAGTGGAAACAGAGGATCTCTGAGATTTGGTGATCAATCTTTCGTAATCAGCAAGTCCCAAGCCAGAGAGACACCATATCTCAATGAATAAGGTAGATGGCCCTGAGAAACATCTGGGGTTGTCATCTGGCCTCCACATGCATGTATGCACATGTGCACCTGAACACACACACACACACACACACACACACACACACACACACATGAATTCCTATAGCATTCAATGAGCAGATAAGCCTTTGTCACTGTGACTGATGTCTTCAAGGCACACAATGAATGGTACTGCTCATTATGACCCTGTAGGGATGGACTCTGTGGGGATGGCCTTATCCCCACCACCACCACACACATAGCTCCCCAGATCTTCACAGCCTCTAGATTGTTTCCTGGCATCTTCTGTTTCAGCAAATCCCCTGTTCAGACCCTGGAGCTGAGAATTCATTGAAGGGCTTCCCTGAAGGAGAAGCCCTGGCCTCGGAAGACCACAAGTTGCTGCTGTGTTCAGCCTTGTCCCCTGGAGGTGCCAGGCTTCCACGTGCATGCACAGGTGTACCTAGGCATTTGAGGTCAGCTGCACCTGCACTCCTGCCCCAGGAAATGGGGTTGGAGGACCATTTGACCCGAGCTATGGGATGCTGGGTCAGTCCCATTCTCCCAGCATGGACCTGGACATTTGTCGATGTGTTCTCATGCCAGCTCTCTGACCTGGGCCTCCCCACAAGGCCATGTTCCCAGGCTTCAGCAGTAACAGGCTCCCCATTCTTCCCTGCCCTTGGCAGACCTGCTACCTCCCACTATGGCACTGCCTGCTGCAGCTCATGGCAGCTTTCCCCTCTCCCAGGGAACAACATGGACTTTGGGAGCAAGCCTGGTCTGTCCCCTTGCCCAGGAGGAAGAGGACTTGGCCTGAATCCCCTGGGGAGATGGACCCACAAGGTTATGCACTTCTCTCTGGGGCTACAGATGACATTTCTTTGGGCATTTCCAAAGACAGCCATACTTTGTTCTGAAGGAGGAAGGCTGCCCTCTGTCCCTCCTCATCACCAATCCTCAGATCTGGTTCTAGCTTTATCCAGAGGGCAGCCTTCAGCTTCCTGCCTNAAGAATGACAATAACGGTGAGGAGTGTTGAGGGTGCCCCACGTGCAAGGGAATCCCAGCCCCCACCTCCTCTCCTTCTCACATCTTCCCATCCCACTGTCAAGGAGCACCAGCTACAGCCTAGCTCCAGACCTGTACTCTAAAGTCCACAGTCTGAGGGACAGGAGGAGCAAACTTCGTTCACACTCACCAAACGCATCCAGCTATTTTCCAACTTTCTTTTCCCAGCTCCTGGTCTCAATCCTCGCCACTGAGCCTCATCTGGCCCAAAGCCAGAGCCCAACTACTGAGAAGCTCCAGGCAGGGAGGCCTGTGGGCACAGACCCTGGGGGTGTGCACATCATTGGAAGTGACCTTTCCTCTAGAGGTTCTGGACTCAAATTGAGGCCTGGAGGGTCCCAGTTACAGCCCAGCAGCACCCAGCAGGAGAGGCAGGGCNGACTGTCAGAGTCCCAGAGTGCATAGTATACAGCTGCCTTTCTTAAAAAGACAGTCTTCCTGAGACATTCTGTGTGGGCAAGACACAAGGAAGAAAGAAAGGAAGGGAAAAGGAAGAAAGGAAGGGGAATTCAGGGAGGGGAGGGAGGGAAAGGAAATAAGGGAAGAGGAGACGAATGAGGAAAGGAAAATAGAGGCGAGAAAGGGAGAGATGGAAGGAAAGAAGGAAGAAAGGAAGGAAGGAAGTAGGAAGAGGGGAGAGAAATAAAAGGGAAGGAACCTCAAGGAAGGGAAGAGAGGGGTGGGGGAAGGAAAGGAAGGAAGAAAAGAGGAGAGGAGGAGGGAAGAGGAGACAACATTCTTCAGGGGACAGTGCTGAGGAAGCGCCAGCACCCACTGAGCAGGAGCCTGGCCCTGGAGGCCACGAGCTTCTCCACCCTCCAGTGGCATGAGGCAGCAGGATGGAGGTAGAAGGTCTCTTTGTCAGGGGCAGCTTCAGTGCAGGGCTGGAGCCACCCAGAGGGCAGCAGGCTACCCCAGAACAAACTTGAGCAAATCACTGTGCAGCTTCTAAGAAGTGAGGAAGGAGCTGAAGGTCACTCCAGGCACTGTTGCTGTGGCTCTCACTTTACAGATTAGGAAGCCGGGGCCTGGCAGAGTACACTGCTGTGTTGTGGATAATGAGTGGCACGGTCCAGATTAAATTGTATGGGATCAGCCTCAGCCTCTTGGAAGAGCCCAAGGNAGCCTCCCGAGTCCATCTTTAGACACCAGGATTGGTTCAAACCTCAGCACAGCTGACCTTCAACGTGAAGGCCTACTTTTCAATGCCCACTGGAAGGAAACATCCTCAACCTCCCGTACTCATATCTACCTTGTATGGGAGGTAGAACTGGTTTTATTTTGTTTTAGGTTCTTCCCCCCTTCTTTATAATATTCTGTATTATCTACATTCAATAAGGGGCAGTTATTCTTTATAAAGACAAAAAACATAAGGTTTCACTTCATATTTCCCATTCAAGTATCTCAAACAACCCTGAGAAAAAGCAGTCAGCATGTGAATCCTAAGAGAAANAAAAGTGCCAAATCAGCAGTGCAGGCCCCTGTCATTCTGTCTAGTTGCCTTCAATCTCCCCTCCTATAGTTCTGTGGGTCTAAAGGCAGGGTTTCAGATTTTTTTAGTGTGTGTGTGTGTGTGTGTGTGTGTGTGTGTGTGTGTGTGTGTGTGTGTGTGTGTGTGTGTGTGTGTGTGTGTGTGTGTGTGTGTGTGTGTGCAGTTCCCACAGAGGCCAGCAGAGGGTATCTGATCCCTTGGAACTAGAGTTGTAGGTGGCTGTAAGCCACTCAACGTGGCTGGTGTAAACCATATGTAGGTCCTCTACAAGAACAGCAAGCACTCTTAACCATTGAGGTATCTCTCAACCCCTAGAGGCAGGTTTTAAATAAATTTAAAACAAGTGCATTTTCTTTCAGACAAAATAGAAATAAAAAGCTTTTATTTAAAAATTAAATTTATTCATTTCTGTATGTTATTTGAGACCCTTCACAATTTGATCAGCACCTCATCTGCAGCTGCCCATGCTCCCCATTTGCCCTTCACACCTCCACCCAGCAACCAGATCAGAGGAACATAGAATTCCATGAGCCCACCAGGGTTGCCCAGTCCTCTTCCTGGGCAACTTTCAGACCTGGGTAACTTTCAGAACCAGGCTGGATCATCCTTCCTGTGATAGAGCCTCCTGCCTGCCACAGGAACCAGCTGTTCCCTTCTCTGGTCTCCAGGGTTTGCCCTGTGCTGTGGGCTGAATGTCAGTGGCTCCCTAGAATTCAGCTTAGCTCNCAATATGATGTAACTGAGAGGCAAGGCCTTTGGAGGTAGTTAGGTCTCAAAGGTGGAGCACCACAAATGGACTTAATGTCCCTATAAAAGAGAGCTCAGAGAGCTACCGCACCCCTTGCACCATGTAAGGACACAGTATGAAGATAGCTGCCCATGAACTGGGAGGCCAACCCTTACCAGGTATCAGAACTGCAGGCCCCTTCCTCTTGAACTTCCTGTCTCCAGAATGGTGAAAATGCATGTTTGTTAAGGTCACCACCCAGGCAATCTATTAGAGAAACTTGTGCTGATGAAGACACCATCCAGAGTTTGCTGTTAAATCTGACATNGCTCTAGATTCTAATTAATTTCATGCCCATACAGTCTTCTATTCCAGACATCTAGCACCAGGTATTTTATGGCATAAGGCAAACATGATGGTAATAATAATAATAATAACAATTGTTATTATTATTGTTTGAGTGTGTTGTGTTTGTGTGTGTGTGTGTGTGCATGTGTTTTCTATTTTGAAACTTCCTAACAGGCAGCCTAGGTGGGCACTGGACTTATCAGATACAAATGTTGTAGGGTGGACAGTGTTTGAGGTCCCTGCATCTCTACTCTTTGGTTTAGCTTCAAAGACCTGGCCGGGCTNTCTGCCTTGTTTTCAGCCAGACCAGTCTGTTCTAATACCTGCCCCCNGCCCTCTGCATGCCTCCNCAACTCAGCCATGAGCTCCTCTCCAGCCAGGCGGGAGAGCATCAGGCTCNGTGATGCTTTCCAGCTGGCATGCAGCTCACAGTCTCTTTGCTAGTGTGTTCTGCATGGCCCAGGATGATCCTTCAAGCTTCCCGAAGGAAAACTTTGTCACCAAACTTGGGCTGGACCCAACCAGGCAGTCGTGCACAGCATTGTCACTGTGAGAGGGTATGGATCAACAGTACACAAAATGCAAGAGCCAGAAGAAACTCCCAAGATGCACTGCATCAGCCACTCTCCAGTGAGCTGGGAAAACCAGAGCCCAGACTGGGAAGGGACTTGTCAGAAATTCAGAGTGAGATGGTGGCAGAATGACAGCTGCTCCCTGAATCTGGGAAGGAAAGACACAACTGGATGGGATGACACCATAAGAGAGTCACAGAACTCCATTCATTTGTANAACACTCTTCAGTGGCAGAAATGGCACAGACAATTCCCAAATGCAGCACCAAATGGAGAACACGTGGAATAAAGCAAAGAAAAAAGACAGGGCTGGGGATACAGATTAGTAGGTAAAGTGCTTGCCCTGCAAGCATGAGGACCTGAGTTCAAATCCCCAGGACCCACATTTAAGCCACACAAGGCAGCTGTGCCTATAATCCTAGTGGTGAGGAGGCAGAGACAGGAGGATCTCCTAGAGCTCTCTGGCCAGTTAGTCTAACTGAATGGCTGAGCTCCAGGTTCAATGAAAGACTGTCTCACAAAAATAAGTTGGATAGCAATTGAGGAAGATACCTGACATTAATCTCTGGCCTCCACTGGCATATGAAATGTGTTCTCACACACAGCACATACACACATGCAATACACATAACAAATAGAAAGCAGAGGAAGGTTCCAGTAACAGTATTTGTGCTTAGTCCCTCAGGAGGCCAGGCCACATCCCCACACGTTCCTCTGCATAACTCTCCCAAAGACGTGGGCACATGGATCTAAGTACATGTTGATCTCCATGCTGGCTTAGCAGAAAGTTCTGAAATGGGAATACCACANAAGGCTGCAGATGGGCACTTCCTTTCATCCCCAGATAAAATTATTCACAGTTGTTTGTGCTGGTTGTTGGTGCTTAGTCAGATACCCTTGGTCCAGGCACATAGCTGACGGACCTTCCCGACCATTTGTATCTGAGCCCAGCCACATCACTAATCCTGCCCCATAAACTGGGTGGAAATTGGAAATTGTGATGGTTAATGTTGTGTGTCAATTTGGCTATGCATGGGGCCAGATATGGGTCAAACACCAGTCCAGATGTTGCTGAGGGGACTTTTACATAGGATCAGTATTCTAATCTGTAGACTTGGAATAAAGCAGGTTACCCTCTATGGTGCCTGTAGATCCTGTCTGAGTAGTTAAGACTTGGGCAAGGAGCAGGAGAGATGGCTCAGTGGTTTGGAGTGCACACTGTTCGTTCAGAGGACCTGAGTTTGGTTCCCAGCACCCAGGTCAGGCAGCTTACAACTACTTCAGGTCCAGGCAATCCAATGCCTTCTTCTAGCTTCCACAGACAGTTACACACACACACACACACACACACACACACACACACACACACACACACACACACACACANTAAAACAAAATACAAATTTTTAAAGACTTAAAAGGAAAAGGATAAGGTCACCCTAAGAAGAGGGAACTCTACACCCAAAGTGCCTTCATACATGAGCTTCAACATGGGCCCATCTATGAGTCTCCAGTCACTACNATTGTGTAGGCTGATTCTGTTAAGTAAACCTAGGCAGATNGGTCAACAGCAGATTTTATTGTTCCCACTCTTCAGGAGAAGCCTGACTAACACAAGAGCCCTCAGAGACATAGAGATTTTAATTGGCAAATGAAAAGTGTCTGTTCACTTTTCTCTCCTGGGCACTTAGCACCAAACGTACTTGTAGATCANGGCAGCACATTTTACTTGTTATTACTCCACAAGGGTACCTGTGNTCTTACAGTGCCTGGTCAGGCATCATAACAGGTGTNCTGACAGGGAATCAGAAGTGTCAAAAGATATAGGGTGCCTGCTGTCTCCGGGTCACCCCTGACTTCCAAGAGCAGCCTTCCTGTTGGGTGGATGTACTCCCACAGTCTTCGTGTTGGGTGGATGTACTCCCACAATCTTCTTGTTGGGTGGATGTACTCCCACAGCCTTCATGTTGGGTGGATGTACTCCCACAGCCTTCATGTTGGGTGGATGTACTCCCACAGNTGTTGGGTGGATGTACTCCCACAGCCTTCATGTTGGGTGGATGTACTCCCACAGCCTTCATGTTGGGTGGATGTACTCCCACAGTCTTCTTGTTGGGCAGATGTATTCCCATAGCCTTCGTGTTGGGTGGATGTACTCCCACAAGGCTCCACACACAANCCCTCTGGAGACCATCTGTGCTGTGTCCAGGGAATANAGCATTTGAGGACCTTGTAACTCTGCCCCTTAGAGGTTGGGTTTGCCCAGATGGTCTTGAAGGGCTAGCCAGGCTCCCCGGGTCTCCATGTATAGGTAGGTCAGGCTGGGCTGTCATTTCCTTTGGCACATCCATCATCCACTTTTAAAGTGATGCCTGTTTAAGCAACCTTGGCTCCTGAGTGGGTATCATGACCAGAGCTCTGTTGTCAATCCATAGAAGACAGGTAGCAGGAGTAAGAAATAGATGTCTGTTGTTTAAAGTCACCAGGATGTGGGGATGGTGTGTTANCAAGACAATCAACCTTATACTGACTGACAGGCTGGTTGTCTTATTGAGATGTGATAGTGTGTAGAGAGACATCCAAGAACGTAAGTAACCACAGTATATGTCTGTGTGTGTTGTGTGTATACAGGAATCCATGGGNCTCAAAACAGTGTCAGATTCACTGGAGCTGGAGTCACAGNCAGTTGTGAGTCACCCAATATGGGTACTGAGAATTGAACTCAGGTCCTCTGGAACACCAGCAAGTACTCCTAACCACTGACCCATCTGTCCAGTCCTCCATAAAAGGATTTTGATCTCGGAGTCCATGGCCCTTCCTCTAGCTGCATAGCCTCCCTCTCTGTCTGTCTTGTGGGCCTGGGAGTCTTGGCCCAGAATCCAAACACAGTTGTGTCAAGGCCACCAACGATAATCTCAATGGTGAAATGTCCCTAGGACATTATCTGAGTTCTGCTGGGGACTCTGACCTGGTTCTGGAATGAGAAGCTTTCCAAAGAACAAAACTTTCCACTAGGACAAGAATGCTAAACATGGTTAAAAAAATACTTGGTACTAGAAATGAGCTGATGAATATTTATAAGCCCAAACCAAAGAAATCTCCCTGAGAGATTTCTTGCTGCATGAGGAGGGTCAAGAGGACCAGAGAGGGATCTGGACATAGNGCAGACTGTCTGCAGAAGGAGCTTGTGGGGAGTACTTCCACCTAACATGAAGGCTGCTTCTTGGAAGTCAAGGGTGACCCAGAGACAGCAGGCACCCTATATCTTTCTTATCAGTGGATACATCCTGTCCCCTAATCTTAAGTACACTGCAGAGATAAACTCTGGNGCAGCACCAGATACAGTGGGCCCCATTTATTATAGGAAGAATTTAACTTCCAGCTGGGAGTGCTTCCTTATTGCATTCTCCTCCCCATCCCTACACACACACTCCCAGTGGACAATGGTCAATGTCTGGGGACGTTTTAAGCTGTCACAGCTACAGAATGTTCTATAATCTCTGGCATACAAGATAGGGACACTACTAGTTATTTTACAATGACAGCTCCCCACCCTACCATGCACACACTACAAAAGTTATCTGGCCCAAGATAAAAACTCTGATTGAAAGTAAATCCCAGTTTATATTTGTGTGTGTGTGTGTGTGTGTGTGCGCGCGCGCGTGCACATGTGGAAGCCAGTGATGAAGTCCATTTGCCTTGTTCCTGAGGCAGTGTCCCTCACTGGGACACTCTGACTAGGCTGGGCTGGCAGGCCAGTGAGCCTGTGGGATCTGCCTTCTTTGCCTTCCCAGAGCTTGGATCACAAGCATCCACCACCACATTCAGGGGGTTGTGGGAGTGCTAAGGATCAAATTCGGGCCCTCGTGTTTGCATAGCAAGCTCTTCAGCAGTGGAGATATTTGCCAGTCCTAAATCCTTGTTTATAAGGGTGTAAAGGTTAGAAGAACATTTGGAAAATGATATCCTTCATGGGAAAATATGTATACACATAAAGACAGAGACACACCAAAACTGGCCATACTGGAGAACATTATGCAGAACAGTATGGTCCGTAGCAGTAGGGACTAAATGTCATGAGTGCTGTCCTCTCTTCTCTAGGGACAACCAGAGCAGAGCTGTAGGTCCGTTCCTTAGAAGTTGTCTTTAGGTTTGTAAAGTAAAGAGAAACGTGTTTTAGGAGTTGAGCTGGGAACAAAGAGACCCTCACTCTCAGTGTGACAAATAGAGGGTCTTGTTTGTGGAGTTGCTGGCAAGCACTGAAGGAAGGGAGGGGGAGGGCTGAATGCCAGGCCTTTTGGCCAAAATCATCTCTTTTAGAATAAAGATGTCTGGTATTCCCTTTCTAATTGTTTGCACTGCTATAACATAAACACTGTCAGTCTCTCTCCCAAACCACTGAGAAGTTAGCCATGTTCAAAAACTCTTGGGCACATTGTGGTGTGTGTGTGTGTGTGTGTGTGTGTGTGTGTGTGAGAGAGAGAGAGAGAGAGAGAGAGAGAGAGTCAGGGACTGGAGCTTACATTCCACTGTATTGCAGAAAGAGGTGCTTTGCATGGAACAATTAATAGTATCTGACATTTACTGTGGGCTGACTGTGTGTCGGGCACCATTAAACTACTTAGCATGCACAGCTCCTTGAACATACTGTACTGTACTGTACTGTACTGTAGGGGACCACCCTGTATTAGGGACAAGAGGCCTGGAAGAGAGACACCTGCACAATGAGTGATACACAGAGGCAGAATTAAAATCAAAATTAAACTCTTAGCTTGATGGAGATGGGAACTCAGAGCCGGTTATGATAAGTATCAGCTACCCCCTTTACCGTGGGATCTTAAGCACAGTGACGCTCAGACTTCCATGTGTACTCTGAGTCTCCATCAGCCTGTTGATACTCAGGCTGCTAGGCTTCCCCCCTCCCCACTCACTGCTTGCAGGAATTGGGGGCAGGCCCAAGAGCTGGCAATTTTACTAAGTTCTCTAGTGATCCTGGCCCTAAAATACCCACATCTGGGGAACTGCTGTCCCCTGCTTGAAGTCAGTGGGACAGGATTCAACTGACTAATTCTAAGACAAGTCTCCTTGAGTGACATCAGGTCACACTATGGACTAGTGAGTGGCTTCGACTAGCCCCAGCTAATATGAAAAGGACGGAAGAGGAACAGAGAGGGTTAGCACACAGGATCCAACTATGAAGACTTCCTGGAAGGAAAGCCATGTGGTAAGAAGTAACTGGTGTTACTGCATCCTCCAACATGCCCCAGACACACTCCAGGTAGCAGGGCTCCGCATGCAGCTCCCTCACTTGGGGGACCACACATTGCAGGGCTTCCTAAACTTTATACACACTGACCTCTTTTGTCTGAGAAATTTTCACATGATCCTGGGTTTATGAGTTTATGAAACAGGTACACCAACCAGCCATTTACTGATAATTAATGATATGGACATTTTACTTTAAAATAATTCTTGAGTGGTTGCTGAGAGATAGCTCAGAGAGTAAAGGCTCTTGCCATGTGATGATGTTAGCCTGACAACCTGAGTTGGATCCTCAGAACCCATGTAAAGGTAGGAAGAGAGAATGACCCCACAAAGTTGTCCTCTGACCTCCACATACGTGCCTCACCCCAACCCCACACAGACATGCACACACACACACTAAATAAATAAATAAATAACAATTCTTTTCACACACATATAATTTCGACCTTCATTAAAGATAAAAGCACATTTCCACACTAATGAGATGGATGCATGTCTGCTTAGTTTTGTCGACCTGACACAAACTAGAGTCACCTGGGAAGAGGGAGCCTGAGCTGAGGAACTGCCTCTGTCAGATCAGCCTGTGGAATGTCTGTGGAGCATTTTCTTGATTGCCTATCGCTGTGAGAGAGCCAAGACTGGAGGGGTCACTTGTCTCGGGTCACATGGTCAAATAAGGAGGAATAAAAGTGTGTAGACCCTTCCAGTCCTGAGATGACAGGCTTTACAGGCTACTTTTGTCCTCCTCAGCCTCTAGGTATTTTTCACAACAGTGCAGGAGTCAGGGGGAGAGGGCAATTGCAAGAATCAGGTCTCTCCTTTCACCACAGGGGTCCCAGGCATTGAACTGGGGTCCTCAGGCTTAGCAGCAAGCACCTTTCCCCACTGGGCCATCTCAAAGGCCTGAGTTGCCTTTTATAATCAAGAGGGAGTAGTGCCTTTAATGAAACCCTCACACTCTCCCAAAGCTTTTCACCACTCCACTCCCACCTTGCTTCCTCTTGGCCTCATCCTCTTCTTCTGACTCCTGGATGCAAATAGGAGGCTGCACTGGAGCTGCTTCTGGGAGCCTTTGGTCTCAGTTCACCTCCTAGTATCATAAGCTGCGCTGCAGAAATGTGAAAGCAGAGGCCTCCTCTCCACAGAAGGGCAGCCTGGGGTCACTACCTACTTCATTCCCAGGGTTTCACAGCCACCCCAAATCATTCACAGACTTCTGCATGCGATGAGTCATTCATACCATGAGGAACTGCACAGAAAGGGACCCGGATGTAAACAGAACTGTGTAAACACGCAGTGCACGGACACACAGTGCATATACACACACACACAACAATTTTGCTATAAGATGCTTCTCCATTCCAGAAGAAAATGCCACTGGGTTCGTTAGTGCCCTCAGATGACCTGGGAAGGCTAGTTCCCAGTTGCGGTTAGAGAGGGGGTGGGCAGTTGGAGAGGGGGCTTCGGGGAGAGCCAATCCACTTCCTTCTGGCTCCAAAGTCCNCATTATTTTCCTGGCCTGGACCACCGCTGCTTCCCAGAGTTGAGCCTCTTGCTGTCTTGGTGACACACACGCTCCCCAAGAATGCCTGGCTGCTCCGTGAGGAATTCTTGTGTAGCTGAGATTCTTGGAAGTAGGACAAGGATTAATGAATGACCCGCTTTGCAATGTTCTGGAAACCCTTGGGACTCACAGCAGTCGGGGTGTGGAGGCAGGAAAAGGAGAAGGATATTGGAGGCAGAGCTGAGGCTGGCAGGGTGAGACAGTTCAGTTACCAGCCGGTCCTCTCCTGACACTCACAAGTTGCCTGACGGAATGTTGAGGCCAGAGCCTTCGAGTTCTACATCACAGCAGAAGCCGGGTGGCTGAAGGTCAGGTTCATTACAAATGGAGATGGTTGGGACCTATGGAGGTCCTGGGGTCAGGCCCGTCTTGTCCAAAGTTCCTGCTGGGCTGTAGGTTACTTGACTCCAGGCAAGTCACTTCTACTCTCAGGACCCCGGTTTCCTCTTCTGTAAAAGGAGATCACAGCCGCCACAGAGCTGTAGCAAGAGGTGTGCCAAGACGAGCAAGTGCCCAGCTCAGCATCTGCACAGAGCGGCTTCTGAGGAATGGTGGGTGCTACTGGGGGAGTTCCGGAATAGAAGTCTTTAGGACCCTTGATGTAGGTACACTGAGCACCAGCGTGGTAAAAACAAGGCTCCCTGGGTAGGACAGCCAAATTGATGCTTTCTTCTTTTT
>LZPO01034890.1:270460-289914 GCA_001675575.1 Neotoma lepida | reverse complement strand
TCCCCATCCCCATCCCCAGATGTTGCTAACTGTCTTTACCTGCCAAGCCATCTCCCCATCCCCATCCCCAGATGTTGCTAACTGTCTTTACCTGCTAAGCCATCTCCCCATCCCCATCCCCAGATGTTGCTAACTGTCTTTACCTGCTAAGCCATCTCCCCATCCCCATCCCCAGATGTTGCAGCTGAAAGCGTCATTGACCCCTCTCCATAGTACAGACTACTGGGGGAAAAGGTCCCCTGGTGCCGGAGTGGATTAGATTACGGGTATGTCCACATTACAGACGGCCATATTCTTTTGTGCCCTTTTCTCTCTTGCCTTCTTCCTTGTCTTCACCTCCCTCTCACCCCAGCAACTTCTTCGGTTTATTACTCAGTAAAGAGAGAATGCACTCAGCATGAACATTTAATTCTCAAGGTTCCAAACCTCCTGGTCTTTACAAACCTCTTTGCCCAGCGTTAAGAAATCTCCCCTGGCCAGATGTGACCACACCAAACAGGCAGAGATTAAAAAATTGTCCCGTGAAAGGCGGGACTCCCTGAGTGAAGAACTGAGTTTCTCNGTCCCTTCTCAGGTCGTTTGCAGCAGCTTGGAGGCTCAGCTCGACCGCTTTGCCTACGTCAAAGCCCTAAGTGTTTAACCACAAGACACACAATCCTGGGACACCGTGGCGGAGGTCCTCCTCTTCCTCCCCCACATCCAGGCAGGCCACTTGTGTGTGGAATCTGGTATGCGTTCTCCCTCTGAGGCCAGTCAGGCAAACTCTGGCCCAGTGGACGACACCTGGCCAGATGTGGGATGGAACATCATCAGTGAGCAGAGCATGGAATGGGCAGGAATGCACTAGCATTCTTTCTTGACATCCCCTAGACAACACATGAGCAGAATCCAAGGTCTCCAGGCTAGGGAGGCCAAACCCACTTGTAGCTGGAGGTGTGTATGTTATTCCTGGAACAGGAGTTGTACACCCACATAGCCATGTGCAAATTTTCAAGAGATCCCCATTTTCAGTAGCTCAAAGCCTTTTGAAAAATAATGCTTAATTTGTCTCAGGATAAAACAGGATTTTATAATATTTAAAAGAAAAAAATAAGGCTGGGAGATGACTCCATGGGTGAAATGCTTGCCTGAGTTTGAGTCCTAGATCCCATGCTTTAAAAAAAAGTCAAATACAATGAAGCTTGTAATCCCAGCACTGTGGAGAGAAGCCCAGGAGGATCCCTAGCCAGCCTAGAAAACCAAATTGGCAAGTGTCAGGTTCATTGAGAGGTCCTGTCTCAAAACACAAGGTAGAAAGGAACTGAGGAATGACAGACAAGTTGGCTTCTGGCTTGCATATGCCATATTCGTGCACACACATGTGCCTACATTCATGCACATACAAACATGTATACATACACACATACACACACACGCACACACACACACTTTTTTCCACTGAAAAGCCACTTGGGTTGATGACAATGTTCAAGTTCCTGTGACTTGGGCTGGCATAGAATGTGTGTGTGCAACTGAACTAGACTTCTGGATAACCTAGGGACTTGAGGAGAAGTGTGATATGCTTCATCTTTCCTTGGCTCTATCTTTTGAGGTGACTTCTCTTTCAAATGACATAGACTGGAGAGGTGGCTCTGTGGCTACAAGCACTCACTGCTCTTGCAGAGGACCCACCTTCAAGGGATGGCATTAGGATGCTAAGGATGCTAGTGTGTGTTACCCTGAGAAGGCAGCTGTCTGTTTCCTCCTGTTTCTTTAGGAAGGTTCTCAGCAACTCGTGTCTCTCTGGCTGGGTTTACAGTCACATAGACAGAGAGGAACAAAGAGCATGCCCTGCCACAGTCCTCAGAAAGAGCACAAGGCATTTGCATACTAAACTCATCCATGTCAACCTTAACTATCCATAAATGCAGCTTTTGTTTTGTATGGTGAGGGAGGGTTGGGATTCATAAACATCCAAATAGGCTTGTTTCACTGATGCATTGAAGGAAGGAAAGAGAAAGATGGGAAAAGCCCTGTTCTAATGCCTTTGTTCATTCAACTTTGTACTGAGTCAGCCACCTGAGCAAAGCCTGGAGCTGGATGTGAATAAGGAGGATTTCCCATTCATAAGGAACTCACAGCCTCATGGGTCACACAACCAAGCTCTACCATGTTCAAGCTACAACGAAAAAGGTGCAAAGAGCCAGGCATGGTGGCCTACTTGGGAGATAGAAGCAAGAAGATCCAGAGTTCAAGGCCAGGCTCAACTACATACCAAGTTCCAAGTCTGCCTGGACTACATGCCTCAGAAACACACACACACACACACACACACACACACACACACACACACACACACACACACCAAACATGCTGGAGAAGTGGTTCAGTTAAACTCTTCCAGTAGACTCTGGTTCAATCCCCAGTGCCCCTTCTGGCCTCTGTGGGCACTGCATGCACATGGTGTACAAGCGCATATACAGGCAAAACGCCCATACACATAAAATAAAACTTATCAACAAGCGAAACTTTCACAGTTATTGTGATTGGGAAGTAAAGGGTGATACCATTGCCATGATGAAGATGGCAAAAATACTTCCCATTCTACTGGTATAGATCAGGCTAATATTTCTAAAATATCTCTACAGAATGGGAACCCATTGATGTGNTTTACGTACAGGGAAGGGAAGGGGTACACCATGTTCAAATAAAGTGGAAGAACCTTACACACCCTTCAAACATCCCACCCACCACTGAATCTCACAGAGCATGTTAGTACATGGAAGCTTCTAGGGATTAACACCACAGAGGGATCTGCCTAGGTGTGCTTAGCACAGTCTCCCCCAAGTCTCTCACAAGACCCTTTTTCCACATAACATCCACCAACAACCATAATGTTAAAAAACATTGTTTAGTCTGACAGGGACCAGAAAGTCTCCAAAAATAAACACAAGTGTAACAAGATATGCAACTGGAGTCTCTAATGAAGCATCAGATCCACCAGATAAGATGTTCCTGAGTAAGACTGCAGCATGAGGAGAGGATGCTCAGAAGAGATGGTCTAGGAGCCCTTTCGAGTCCCGACCTATGCAAAGTGTGGGAAAGTCTTTAAAATGTGCAGTGGAGAAAGAATGGTAGGCCAAAAGTTTCCCCCACCCCTACACCAAGGAGAGCTGCAGGAGACCCATTACCTCACTCAGTGGTCCCAGAAGCTGGGAGGCATGGTCAGCCTAGAAACCTAAAAGCCAAGAGATGCAGATGATGAGTTGATCTTTAGTGGATTGAAGGAGGGTAGCTGCTTGTCCAGGAACTTACTGGGACCAGGATCCACACTTTTCCTGAAGATGATCCATACAGAGCCTCACAAGAAAGAACACTAGGCACCACTTTCAGATCGTATCCAATCTCCATGGGAGAATTATTAGACCACCGTGTTAAGAGATGCTGAGCTGGGGACTGTTGGAAGAGCAAACTGAGCAGAAGAGAGGCAGAAGCAGAGACATTTTTGATGAAGATTAAAGGGTCTGGAGAGATGGCCCAGTTAGTGAGGTGAGGACCTGAGTTTATGGGTTTAATCTCCAGCACCCACACAATAATTCTCTGTGTGGTGGTGTTTGCTGAACTACTGGAGATGAGGAGACAAGAGAGTCTCTGGGGCTTGCTGGCTGCCAACCCAGGTACAGTGAGAGAACTTGTCTCGATAAAAACGAGGGGAAGAAAAATTGAAGAAGACCTCTAGCATTGACCTCTGGGCTTCACGTGGGAACATGGGCGTGCTCATGTGCACACACACGCACACACCAAACACACGTGCACACACCACACACATGCACATATACCACACATGCACACACACATGTGCACACATTTGCACACACATGCACATGCACACACACGTACACACACGCACACACACCACACACACTTGCACACACATGCACACACGCATACACATGTACACACATGCACACGCACAGAGAGAGAGAGAGAGAGAGGAGGGAGAGAGGACATATAAATGGCAAAGTATGACACATTTGTGAGGGAAAACGCAACCAGTAGAAATTATCTTGAGTCTTCTCAAATGCTGAATTTAGCAGACTAAATTAAAATCTGTTATTATAAAAAGTTTAAAATCAAAAGAAAATTATGTTCAAAGAAATAAAGGAAGAGATGACAATGAATTAAGAAATGGAAATTGTCTATTAAGATGCAAAAAATTGTAAGAAATATATCCAAGTGAAACTCTTTAATTCAAGAGTTTGAACTAAAAGGAAAAATAATTTAAGAGGGTCGGTCAGAACCATCAAGATGGCAGAAGAAAAAACTGAAACTTAAATATGATCAATAAGAATTAACAACATGAGGGGCAGAGAGAAAGATAAACCCTCAGACACTTATGCCACAGCATAAACTAAACCAAAATTCACACTGTAGGAATCCCAGAGAGATCAGATAGAGGTAGAAAAAAACAAACAATCCTGAAGATACAGTAGTATAAAATTTCCCAAATTTGTAATAACACAATCTAATCCAGTGACCCAAGCAGCTCAATAGGCTGTAAATGGGGAAAACATAAAGAAATCCATACTTAAGGCTGGCCATGGTGGCGCTCACCTTTAATCCCAGCACTCTGGAGGTGCTGGGTCTTTGTGAGTTTGAGACTAGGCTGGTCTACACAGTGAGTTCCAGGAGCCAGGGCTACACTGAGATCTTGTCTAAGAAGAGGAAGAAGAGGAGAAGGAAGAGGAGGAAATAGAGGAGGAGGAGAAGGAAGGAGAGGAAGCAGAGGAGGAGGAGAAGGAAGGAGAGGAAGCAGAGGAGGAGACAGAGGAAAGAAATTCACACCTAAACAGAGAAAATATTAAAAGAAGCAAAAGAAAAGTAATTCATCACAAAGAAAATGCTTCTACAAAATTAGCAGTCAACCTGTCACCCAATGGTGAACAAGACATAGTGAAACAACATGGCCAAAAGAATTAAAAATACCAGACTGGTTCCCATAAAAATTTATTTAACACAGAGAGAAAGAATCCAAAGAAGAACAAGAAAAAAATAGCAAAATGACAATCACAAACCCAGCTACAAAATAGTGTGTGCATATATGGTCTAAGGAACAAGGTAAAAAGACAACGGTTATCAGGCTGGATTTAAAAGGCAAGAATTAATTACATGATGCCTGTCCAAGAAACACCTCTTAGATTCAAAGTCACAGATACGATGAGAGCCACAGGATGGAGAAAGATGCACTAAGCAGTCTATATTCAAAAAGGAACTCGAGTGGTGACATTAGTAGGAGGCAACATAGGCTTTAGAGATAGAAATACTATGAGAGATAAGTAGATTCTGTAAAGATAAGGTCAATAGAACCCACAAATTCATAAGGTAAAAAGAGACAGAACTGAAAGGAGAAACTGAAAATTCGAGATTCTGGTGTTCCATTCTCAATAACTGATCAAGTTACTAGACGGTAAAGCTTCAAGGATACAGAAGGCTTGAATGGCTCTACCGACCAGCTTCACATAGCACACCCAGTGTGTGTGTGTGTGTGTGTGTGTGTGTGTGTGTGTGTGTGTGTGTGTGCGTGTGTGTGTGTGTGTGTGTTAATATGACCGCAGTGGCCTCAATGTGTCTCTTCCAAGACCTAGTGTGATAGTATTAAAGGGTGCTTTCAATTAGGACCATGCACTTCAAAATCAGCTAGAAGAAAGTACATTGATTTGCTACAAGGAAATGATGGAATGATGAGAATTTAAAGAGGCAGATATGGCTGCCCTGATTTAAACATTATATAATGTATTTTCTCAAAAATTGGCACAGTGTTTTGTAACTGTGCAATATTGTACATCGGAAGTTTAAAATGCCGTGGATACAAAAATAAAAAGGATAGACAAGTCATATACAGAGAAAATATTTTACAATTGTGTATGTGATAGAGAGCTGATCTCCATGGTAGAACTGATCTCCTACCATGGTAGGAAGAGCTCAGCTCATTTGAAAACAGAAAATGTTCAACTAGAGGTGGCTGGAGAGATGGCTCAGTGGATAAGGTGCTTGCCTCATGAGAACCTGAGTTTGATTCAACCATCTCATATAGCCATCGAAATGACAACCTTCTCTGTAAAAGAAGACACAAAGATATTTTTTTAAATCCATCTTCTTCCACTTGGGCCATACAAATATGATGGTGAGGGTGTCGGTTAGTTTTGTCAGCTGCACACAAACTAGAGTCATCTGAGAAGAAGGGTCCTCAATTGAGGAATTACCTCCATCATATTGGTCTGTAAGCCAGTCTGTGCAAATATTTTCTAGATTAATAATTGCTGTGGAGAGCCCAGCCCACTCTGGGCAGTGCCATCTCTGGTCTGGTGGTCCCAGGTTGTATAAGAAAGCAAGCTGAGCAAGCTGGGAAAGCAAGCCAGTAACCATGTTCCTCCACCATGTTCCTCCACCATGTTCCTCCACCATGTTCCTCCACCATGTTCCTCCACCATGTTCCTCCACCATGTTCCTCCACCNTGTTCCTCCACCATGTTCCTCCACCATGTTCCTCCACCATGTTCCTCCATGGCCTCTGCTTCAGTTCCTGCCTCCAGGTTTCTGCCATGAGTTCCTACCCTGGCTTCTATTACTGTTGTAACCTGTGAGCCAGATAAACCCTCTCCTGCCCATGTTGCTTCTGATTAGTGTCTTATCACAGCAACAGAAATCAAACAATGGCAATTTGTATAACTTCAATACTAAATTAACTGCTCTGAACACATCTTAGGTGACAGTGAGACTAGAAAATAGAAGAAAAAGGGAGAAATATATGTAAATACAATCTTAGGAATGCAAGAACTAATCATAGTTCTTACAGGCCCCATTTCTGCAACTGGCCAGGTGACCCCACCTGATAATGTACATCTACCTTCTTGTCTGCCTTTGTAAATATNAAATGCTTCCTTTGCCAGGTGAACAGGTTCTTCACCCAATGAAATGACCTAACTTTTGTTCCTATAAGATACAGGCCACTAGCAGTCCAGCCAATATGGGTTGTTACAGTTCATCATGGACTTCTGTGTATGTATTTACTAGGGATTGAACCTAGGGCCTCACTTGCAGCTGAACTATATCCCCTGCCTTTTTTCTTTCTTTCTTTCTTTTTTTATCTTGAGACATGTTCTCACTGAACTACCTGGGCTGTCCTGGAACTTACTCTGCAGCCCAAGCAAGCCTTGAACTTGCAATCATTCTGCTTCAGCCTCTCAAGTGGCTGCAAAGACAGGCCTGTGTCACCAGGCTCAACTTTACTACTGAATTTTCTCACAGGACATTGCACTACCAAGAAATGCCTCAAAGAACCCCCTGCCTTCCAGATGTCCTAGCACATTCCTCTGTACCCCATTGAACAGGAAGTAGAAACCACCTTTCTGCAACAACATCAATCACCTCTGCTGGCAGAGACCCTTCCTTTGCCTATTGGTTCTTGAAATTATGAGTATGAGGAGCACAGACTGTGCTGGGGTTCTACCTCAACAGAATCAGTGTGGTGGGAGATGCTGAGGTANTTAATTTAATTGGGTCTATTAATTTAATTGGGTCTAGAATCCACTGTGAGACAAATGTCTGGGCATGTCTATGAGGGGTTCTAGATTGGGTTAATAGGTATGGAAATACCACCCTCAATGTAGGAAGCACCATCCCACACTAGGGAGCCTGAGCCTAAATAAAAAGAGAAAGTGAGCGGAGAACCAGCAGTCATGTCTCTTTGCTTCCTGACTGTGGATGTCATGTGACCAGCTGCTTCATGCCCTTATCCCACAGGGCATGAACCAGAAGCAAGCCCCTGAGTTGATTTTGTCAGGTATTTCCCACAATGAGAGATGTTATGTTATGTTATCCCTGAATCTGGACCGCGAGAGATAGGGCACAGGTGCTCACTGGGCTCCTCCAGGGAAACAGAGATCTAGGGCAAGTACAGAAAGGAGAGAGGTTTGTGATGGAACTTGGCTCCCACAATCATGGAAGATGAGATGTCCCCCAGTCTGCCCTCTGCCACCCAGGGCTCCAGGCAAGTTGATGCTCCGATGCAGTCAGAGGCTGACAGATAGAGAGCCAGAGGTGCCATGGCAGTGGGCTTTAGAGTTTAAAGATGCAGGAAGCAGGGTCTCCAAAGTCAACACAGAAGAGCAGGAGAAAATGGGTGTCCCAATTCAGGAAAGAAAAGAGTGGATTCTTCTTCTCTCCACTTCTTAAAAATTTTATTAATGTCCTAAATGGATTGAGTGTTGTCCTACCACACTGATGAGCGTGGATCTTCTTTACTTTATTCAAATGATAATCTCTTCCAGAAACATCCTCACAGACACACCCAGAGTAAAATGAAAATGAAGGATGCCTTGTTAAAACAGTTATTAAGAATTTTCAGACAGTGACAACAAGCCTAAGTAAAACACAAAGCCTTTGGAACACAGGCCTGTGAGACCACCCAGGCTGAGTACCCTGAGCAGGGTACTTGTGTGGCCCTTGATACCTGGATCTCCTGTTCATGGGACTTACTTGTGCCTTAGAACTTTCTGGAACCTAACTACATGTGTTGCACTTCAATTTGATAAAAAAGAGGCATATGTGTTTAGCTTTATGATTTAAGGTTTGTGATAGACCACTTATTTTTCATAGCAACCTTGAGGATCATGATCAAATGTCCAGATTCCACTAGGGCCCAGGGGCAAGCCACAACCACTTCTCAAAGTAGATACTGATAAAAAAGATAGTCTTACCTCAAAGGAAATAAAAGTTTATTTGTGAGTTAAATGTGATGGGCCACAGCCCAGGAACACAATTTTAAGTTGCTCAGAATAGTATATTTGAATATAGAAACAGTTTTACAAAATTTTTATGATTATCACGTAAAAGAAAGTCACAGTCAAGGCACTTCTCAAACCCACTGGTGAGAGCATTAGGTGGGGAAGTGTATTTGTTACTTTTCTGTTGCTGTGATAAAGGATCATAACAAAANCAGCTTACGAGAGAAAGGTTTTATTTTGGCTCATGGTTCTGGAAGGATGTAGTCCATCGTGGCAGGTACACATGTCTGCAAGTGGCCAGCATGGTGACAGGAGCAGGAAGCTGAGAGCTACAGACATGAAACAAACTAAAAGTAGGAATAAGCTATGAACTCTCAAAGCCTGTTCCCAGTGATGCACTTCCTCCAGGAAGGCTGCATTTCCTAAGCCTCCCCCAATAGCACCTGCAGCTGGGAACTAAGCTTTCAAATGCCTGCAGCTATGGTAGACTGTGCAGGCTAGTTTTACATCAACTTGACACAAGCTAGTCATTTGGGAAGAAGAACTCTCAATTGGGAAAATACCTCCATAATAGGAGGCTGTAGGCGAGCTTGTAGGGCATTTTCTTAAGAGGTGGTTGATGTGAAAGGGCCCAGACCTTTGTGGGTGCTGCCACCCCTGAGATGGTGGTCCTGGGTGCAGGACACATGCAGGACTGAGAAATTATACCTTTCCACACAGGCCAGTCATGGGAGTGCCTACAAACCAGACCAGACCAGAAACTGTGAATAGATTCTTGGGATTGCATTGTCCCCGAAGAAGCATCACCTCAGGGGCTTGGTCCGTAGATGTTTGGTGAGAAGCCCTGGGTTCCTTGACTAGCAAGGCTGTGATGGTAAGACTCAAAGGTGGCCCAGCACTGTAGTGAAGACAGCACTGCACACAGTCAGATTAAGAATGCCTGGACCTGAATGTCAGCCCTGCACCTCTTGAGCTCAGGGGAGATAATAGTAATTACAAATGAACCACGTCTACTAAAAGTTCTAATAGTAACACAGTAGTATAACTTCCTAAGTTTGGTGCAAAGCTCAGATGAGCTGTGTGTGAGAAGCAGGGGCTGCGAGAGCACAGAGTGAGGACTCTGCTGAGGAAGAGGGTGCTTACAGGCAGATGAAGCATGAAAGGCATTTGCTGGTGTAGGAAGAGATCAGGAGTGAGAGCATCACTCAATTTCCTCTGGAGCTTGGCTCTTCAGGTGTGAGAATGAAGTTTCTAGAATGGGCTTGAGTTATTCCTACCTGAGAGGGTTTGTACAAGTCACATACCACCCTAGGACCTCTGCTGTCTTTAACAGAGTCCAGTTGAGCCCCACGACTCCCAAGGACACTAGTGTCTAGCAGCTTAAGTCTTGGTGGTGAGTCCTATCTGTCATAAGGTAGTGCCTCTTTGTAGCCAGGAGAGCTTATTCATGACCTGGTAGAGACAGTGTTGGCTCCAGAAGTGAGTCCAGTAAAGACTATTAAGACAGAGGTATTCTTGTGCTTCGTAGACAGTCCAGTGAGTAAAGTGTTTGCTGTGAAAACACAAGGACCTGAGTTCAATCCCCTGAACCCAAGTGTCTGAAAAACAAAAACAAAAATAACCAAGTATGGTAACACATGCCTATAATCCCAGAGGCAGAGAGAGTTACTCACTTGGTGACCAGACAGCCTAGCTTACTCTGTGAGCTCTAGGCTAGTGAGAAAAACTACCTCAAGAAACAAAGTAGATGGCTCCTTGACAGGCCCACAGGTGTCCCGTGCCTCCAGGGCGGCAGAAGACAGCCACAGGCCCATCCGGGGCAGGTGTCACTATGGTGAACAGGTATGTGGTGGAGAAATGGGGGAGAAGGAGAAGCAGAGTGGAGAGAAGCAGAACTAAAGACACAAAGGTGGTGAGGAACAGGTTAATATGGGTGGCCTACACTGCCACATGGGACCAAGTAATGTCCGAGCCTGTATGGGTCTGTGGCCCTACCACAGTTGAGGTCTCTGTTGATGTACGAGGACCTTGTTACCAGAAAAGGCCATGTGGATGCCTGTAGTCATGGACCACTAGCTGAAGCCATAGTGACATCCCGCTGGAGCTGCTGTTAGCTAAGAGCCGTGTCTGGGTCTGTGGTCCTACTACAGCCAGAGTCTGTGTTGAAGTCCATGGCCCATGTTACCACTGAAAGTAGTGAGGATGCCCAAGGTCTGGATCACCACCTGAGGCTATGTCAGTGTCCAAGGGCCATGCTGTTGCCAAGGACATACTGATCTGAGTGGTCTGTGCTGCCACCCCGGGACATGGTGACATCTGGGCCCAAGCTGCAGTCAAGGGCCGTGTTTGGGTCTGTGGTCCTGCTACAGCTGGGGTCTGTGTTGACATGCATGTGTTGTCTTACCACCAGGGGCCAAGAGAGAGCCTGACCTGGTGGCCTGGGCACCAGAGAACTGGTCCTGCCTCTTGCCAGCACCTCAGCAGGATAGCTGCCCCAACTTCCCTGGGAGAATTGGCCCCAGTGGCATGGGCACAGGAGAGCTGGCCCTGACCTTCGACAGACCTCAGAGAACTACCCCCTGCCACCTCACTGGCCACTACAAAGGGAGAGCTGGCCCTGACCCTTGCCTGAGGGTGGCAGTCGCAGTGGAAGCCTGGACTGACCAACTCAACTACAGGCCAGTCCTACATTCAGGACTTTGAGTTGACACACCCAAAATCTACCTCATCTGTGACCTGCTGGAGCACATGAAGGGACTGGTCCTACGGAACCAGAGCTTCATGATCTCCATGACTCAGGGCAGCACAGGATACCTGAGATAACTTTTGGTGAGGGTCCAGTATTGATGGTGTACTTAAGCCAGAGGCCTTGAACCAGACTAACAACTCATTGCAATGAACATTTACAAGTAAAGCAATTTGGGCAAAAGGGTGACACACCACAGCTCCCAAGGCCACTATAACAAATGAACATGTGATGGAGAGGCAGGAGAGATGGAGGACTGAAATGTTTTGGGTTTTTTTGGAGTGGGCTACAAGGGTGGAGGGTAGCTATGGAAGGACTGAGAAATGAGTGGGGTGGGGTTGCATGATGTGAAGTTCCCAAATAATCAATAAAGAATACGAGCAAAACCAAAACCAAAACAAACAAAAAAGTAGATGGTTCCTGAGGAAAGACACCTGTGGGTGACTTCTCACCTCCACGTACAGGTACACACAGGATGCACACACCCTCACATGCACACACATCCACGATCCAGTGCACACATGTTCACACACACACACACACACACACACACACACACACGGTGGGGGATCAGTATCTCTAACATGGACGACTGAGCTGTTTTAAGCCCTGGCTATTTCTGTCTTCTGTGGAAGAGTGGGTAGATTTGAAGACAAACAGGCTAATGAGGTATATGTTAGCGTGGCCACAAAAGTAAAACAACTCAATTTAACTCAACACCAAGTTTGCTGATGGGACTCAGCAGAGTGGAAGGGAAGCACAGTGGTCCTTCCATTTCCCACACCCTGGGGTGTCCAGTTCCCACCCCTACAGCACTCTCGTACTGAGCCTAGGAGAGGGAGCCTTGGGGAGGGTCTCTGCCCTGGAGTCAGGGCAGGGACAATGAGATCCCCTCTTTCCATTCTCCAGGCCCTAAAGTAAGAGCAAAGACACCACAGACACTTAAGCAAATTAGGGAATAATTTAAAACAAATGTGTGCTGGAGGCCACATGGAACAAGACTTGGCTCAGGGCACACTACATCGAGAAGATTCCTAAAGCTGTAGCTTTCATTGGAACAGGGACCTCTCCTGTTTGAACACACCCAGGATCCCTGGGGACCCGCCCCCCTAGTGCCTCCTTGATTTTTTTTAAATAAGGCTGTAGCCTGTTGACACTGCTCTTGCATAGCAAATCTCTGCTGCCCCAGAAGATCCTAGAAACAGTAGCATCAAGTTTTCTTGTTTGTTTCTGCAATGCTGGGAACTGAACTAGGGCCTCCTGCAAGCCGGGCAAGTGCTCTACGGCTGTGCTACACCACAGCCTGAAAAGGTTATACATCAGTCATGTACAAAAGTCCATAGTTGAGGAGTCCAAGGCTGCGGTGGTTGATAATGTGGGAATGCAGCTAAAGGACACCAAACTTGAAACCACTTGGAATGCCCAGTTAGACCTCCCAAGAGGATGACAATCACCTTGAGATTTTATCAGGTGAGCAAAGAAGAGAGAACTACCTCAGCCTACTGTGCATGGATTGGTTTTCATTCATTACAAAACATCCCCAGCGGTCAGGTGGTGCCAGGCACTACGCTAACTGTTAGGTGTAGGGTAACAAAGGCACTATGATCACATGCCTGGAAATCTTACAGCCTCCGAGGATGATCNACAAGATGTAAACAAGGAACTGGGGAGATAGCTCAGTTGTCAAAGCTCTTGTTACACGGGCTGGTTAGTTTCAACTGTCTACTTGGCACAACCAAGAATCACCGGGGAAGAGAATCTTAGTGAGGAATTATCTAGATCAGTCTGTGGTGCGTGTCTGTCAGGGATTGTCTTGATTTTTAATTGATGTAGGAAGAGCCAGCCCACTGTAGGTGGACCCACTCCCTAGGCTGGGCCTTACACTGTACAAATGTGAAGCAAATGAGCAAGGATGTTTTCATTCTCTCCCTGTTCTTGACTAGATTTGATGTGACTAGCTACTTGAGTTCCTGCCTTGACTTTCCTAAAATAATGGGCTATAATTTGGAATTGTAAGTCAGATGAATCCTTCCCTCCTCTATGCTGCTTTTGCTCAGAGTGTTTTATCACAACAACATAAATGAGAAGAGGACACCATGCAAGCATGAGGGCCTGGGTTCTGTTCCAGCACCTGCAGAGAAGCCAGATGCAGCAGGCATGCAATTATAATCCCAGAGACGAGGAGGCAGAGAAACAGGACCCCAGTCAGGTCTCTGTAGCTGAATTGGTGAGCTTTAGGGTCAGTGAGACCCTGTCTCAAAAAATAAGGTAGAGAGTGATTGCGGAAGACACTCAAAGTTGATCTCTGGCCTGCAAATGTGTGTGGATGTGTGTGTGTGCACACACACAAACACCTGCACACTCACATAAACATGAATACTTGCACAAACACACATGTGTGCACATGTTCACATGAACATGCACACTCACATGAATACACACACACACACACAAAGAACTATAAAACTAAAATGATAACTGTAGCTTAGTGGTATCTACCAAACAGCCAAGGTAGTGTTGTAAGGCCAGGAGACCCACTTCAGACATGCAAGGTTCTGCTGACAATCCATGGAAACAGTGATGGAGATGAGCTTAGGTCAGCCAGCATCCTTCAAAAATGGTGAACATGGCTACTGTCAACCAAATGGAGACCTGGATGGATTTCAGAATATGTATCATGTACCCATGTCAGGCCCTGCATGACAAAGAAGATGAGGGGAGAGTAACACGGCTGACAAGACCTGAAGTGGCTGGTCCTGCAGAAAAGAAATGAAGATGGGATTTGAACTCAGGTCCGTAAAGATCCAGCCCATGTTCTCTTGCGCACACAACAGCTGAGCAGAGGAAAGCTGGCTTCTCTGGGTGCACTGCAGGAGACTGGCCTGAATCTGTGCTGGTGCCCAGCAGAGAAACAACAGACCTCCAAGGCCCAGGGCTGCCAAAGGATCACATTACATGCCCCAGACCTAATTGCTTCACAGACTAAACAGCACAATTTACAGTCAGTTCTGGGATAATGACGTCTCCCTTTCCAGTTCCGAACTGTTCTGAGAGATTCCAGCATTTTCCTCGAAGACNTTAGACAGGCCTGCATGGTGTGGCCCTCTGGGCTCAAAGGCAAGCATTGTGAGCAGTCCTGAGGAGGGGCTAAGTGCTATTGCAGGCGTGAGCTCAACCAAGGGGTCACCCCAGATAAATCTCACCCAAACCATCTGGACAGGACACGGTGACACTGAGGTCAACCAGAAAGCTGACAAATTAACTGCCTTTGCTCATTCAAGTTTTCAAATAATGAAATAACTCAAACCGAGGTAGACTGTCCTAAGCCCTAGAAATGGCTGGCTGTATAAATCACCCTTAGAAAGCTATCCCACTCTGTCCCCCAGGCCTCCCTGTTCAGCAAAAACTTGTCATTTCTAAAAGATTAAATATGTCCAGTAAGTCAGAGTATCTCTCTGTGGTCAACATTTTTTTTTTTTAGGTTGTGTGCTGCTTTCCACGGACTTCTTTTTATTTAATTTTTTTGAGATTATAATATAATTACACCATTTCCCCCTTCCCTTTCCTCCCTCCAAACCCTCCCATGGACCCTTCTTGCTCTCTTTAAAATTCATGGTCTCTTTTTTTAGTGAACTGCTGTTACACACACACACATATGTGTATATGTTTATATATATAATACATATTATATATAATGTATACTTCTAAATACATAAACACAACCTGCTTAGTCTGTCTAATGTTACTTGTATTTCTATGTTTTTAGAATTGACCATTTGATATTGGATAATCAATTGGTGTGCTCTTCCCTGGGGAAGACTATTTCTCCCTCTCTCAACATTTGTTAGTTAGCTGAAGTTCTTTATGAAAGTTGTGACCTTGTGGGCTTTCCCTGTCCATTTTGGCGTGTCTATTGGCATCATCCTTATTCAGCTCATGTTTCAGCAGTCATGTGGTGAGACCTTATGGGTGAAGCTCCTGCCATTACTAGGAGACACAATCTCACAGCAAATTTCCCAATCCTCTGCTTCTTAAATCTTTCTGCTCCCTCTTCCACAATGATTTCTGAGCCTCAGGTACAGGAACTGTGTTGTAGACTTTGTAACCCTTCGTTCCTCATGTTTTCCAGGTTCCCTTTGAAGGTAAGGAGAAATGAGTACATGTTGGAAAAACCTGGGCTGAAAGTAAGCAAGAACACAGACTGAAGCTGTGTCAGTGCTGCACTTACCCCTTTGTGGAATTTTCATCAGTTGTTCAGTGAGGCACGCCTTTGCAAAAGCAGGTAAGTACCATCAGCCGCATAATGAGGCCACAAAAGAGCCACACTGAGAGCCAGAGCCAGAGCACTGCCCACTGTGTGCTGGTTCCCCAAGTGGTCTTTCCATGTGGCCCCGAAGCTGAGCTTGAAAAGCCCAGCTCTTTGCCCTGAGCTGTGATCATTCCAATACAGCAGACCCCCTGAAGCAGGCAGAACCCTTTCTCTGCCAGACTCAAAGTGAGAACCTTGCTGTGACCACACACACAGAACCCACATTGCTCCGGTCTGTCTTCGGTGATTTGTTCCCTTTGTCTATAAACAGAGACTTTTTCTTGAGTTGAGTTCTAATCTTTGCTTCTGATTCTTTGTCACCCTCAAACCTGCACCAGGTCCTGGGGCTGAAAGGCCCAGCTCCTAAGAGAAAACTCCCTGACTCCAGATCAGTCGGTGGAACCTTTGTGTGCTGAGACAGTGAGTCCCACTCTCGCCACGATTGTTCCTTTGGTATTCTCTTTGGTGGCATGGCTGTCACTCTGCACCTATGGTAGACTGGCAAATCACAAGTGAAAGCCATGTGGGCAAAAGGGCTCCTGATTGTCCCCACACCTTGGCCTCTCATTCTACATTCCTCACAAGACCCGCACCCAGGACCTCTGCCAATAGGACTCTCTAGTTCTCTCTGCTCTTGCATATATGGGTTTAGAAGAAGATAAGCAAAGAGACCTGGAGTTTCTTACCCATGGGATCCCTCATCCAGAGTGGGAACGTGGGGCCCAAGCTTGGGAGAGGAACAGAATTCAGGAGTTCCTACTCAAGGGTGAAGATGGATTGGAGTTCTCGAGGACCTAACTAAACAGAGAAGAATTGGAGAAGATACAAAATGAGACAAGAGGAAAACTTACCAGTGGCCTAGCTGGTCAATCCAACACTTTAAAAGTCCCAAGTTGCTAGAAGTAGCCAATCAGCACTTCAAGCAGGGTTTCATAGCCCCATGAAATATTGAATTAATAATTCTGAATAATGAAATAATACCTCTAGCTCTGAGAGAAGAGCTCTATTCTTTGAACATTTTCAGTCTTATTACAGAAGAGGCAGGCTTTTTAAAAAGCTCTTTTGAAATACTGAAAACAACTCGTTGCTTTCGATAGACCCCTGGAGTCTGGAGCCTCCTGTGGAGGTAGGGTTTCAGGGAAATCACTGTCTATGCGGTGCCCCAGCTCAGGGCTTAGGCATGGGTCCCAACAGGTAGGCTTGGATTGTGATTAGCCTGAACTTTCCCCTGTCACCCTCTGGTGAGGGTGGTGGGAAGGGCCAAAAGGGACCCTGGGGATCAAGGCCACATACCTCCTCCACATGCCTGAAGCCTGTGTCAGCTCCAGTGTTTCAGGGGCAGACGGTACACAGAGTCAGAAATAAATAATTCCTCCATGGTTCTGCTTTTCCCATTAGGACTCAGGACATGGTCCAAGTTCATTTCTGATTTGATGAGTTTTCATCTATTTGTTTTGTGCATGTGTGTGTCTGTGTGTTCACGTGTGTGTGAGTGCATGGATGTCTGTGGAGGCCAGATGTTGACATTGGTGTCTTCCTCAGCCACTTTCCATTTTATCTGTTGACGTAAACTCTCTCACAGAACCAGAGCTCCTGCTTCTGCTAGTCTAGCTAGCCTGCTTGCCCTAGGGACCTGCTGCTCCTCCAGAGTGCTGGTGGTGCAGGTGGGCCATCACAGCCCCTATGGTTTGTATGTGTGTTGGGGATCCCACTCTAGTCCTCACACTTGTATGACAAGTGCTTTCTTTCTCCACTGAGTCATGTCACTAACCCTGTCACTTGATGTTTTCATGTGCAAAATGGAGAACAACCAGCTGTAGCANACCTACTTTGGTGTCAGGCTAAGAAACCCACTCCAATCAAGCCACAGCTAGGGGTCCCCTCCTTGTGCTCACAGCATCTGTTCTTGGCACTTNCAAAGTGGGAAAGGGCACCAAAATCTCCAAAGATTACCCTCGTGCTGTGTAATTTGAGGGAGGACNGGAAGGCACACACCAATGGCTTCTTCNCATTGTGACCCTACTTGTTTCTTTTTATCTTGCCTTTATTTTTAACTTTTTAAGGAACTCTGCATGTAAAAGCCAAAGTTAGGGAGATAGTAAGCACATGAAAGATCCATGGGGGAAATCATGATCTTTGTGTCTTTGAGCCATTTTCTTTGCTTTATTTCTCTGGAAAAATAGGTCTTCCTTAAATGTGCCTACCCCCATCCGCTGCCTTTGCTAGTGCTCACCTTCATTAACTGGTCCTAGTTCAATTCTGTGATAAACACCATGACCAAAAGTAACTTGGGTGAAGAAAGGGTTTACGTGGCTCACATTGTTTGGTAGGAGCTCCACCTTAGCCCCTGGTGTCCCGCTCTTGGTGGACAATTCCCAGCCTTCAGGCGACTGGCGGAGCTGCTTTCTACCTGGGGGTCTTCCGGATGCAGCTTCCTGTGTGGCTCAGGCTCCACCCCCCAGCACCACCCACAACTCGAGAGGCTCGGACGACGCTGACCTGCAGGCCGGCACTGGGCTGCAAGCTGCTGAACCCGCCCCTTCAGAGCCTGCCAAAACACGGCTCCTCCCCAGAGAGGCCAAGACCACTCCCTGGGCCTATTTAAGCAGCATCCACGAGACTAGACGCTCTCTTCCCTCTGGTCTCTCGCCCCGATCTCCTGTCTGTGGGGCCTGGGAATCACCCTGGAAGGTTCGTGAATTAAACCTGACCTTTCCTCACCTGGCCTGACTCTGATTGCTGCCCAGAGAAACTTATCACACATATTCAGTTCATAATCCATTACTGAAGGAGTTCAGGCCAGACACTCAAAACAACAGCACGGAGGGGGCAGGAACCACGGAACATTGCTTATGGGCTTGTTTGCTGGCTCCTGCTCATCTAGCTTTCTTATACATCCCAGAGCCACCTGCCTAGGGATGATGCTGTTATAAAGGGCTGTGCCCTCCCTTGTCAGCACTCAGTCAAGACAATCTCTTAAATTCCTGGACACAGGCCAATCTGATCTGGGTATTTCCTCAGCTGAGGTTGCCTCTTCCCGACTCACTCTAGGTTGTGTCACAGTAACAATAAAGACTAACTAGTACCGGCATGCACCCAGGGGTTAATTTGAATATTAACACATGACTATATACACTATTTTTCTTTCAGANATATAGCAAATGTTGCAGGAACCCCAAATCAGAAGTGAAGCAATGACAGAATACTGAATATAATGTTATGTCTGCATGTTCTAGGCCAGGGAGTTTCTGATCTCCTGTGCAGTCCCGGAAAGAACACTTCCATTGCATGGATGGCGGAGAACATGGCAACATTGGCAGCAATGGCTCTCTCAGGTGTGATTTCCCAGGATTCGAAGATAAAGGAGGATGAATGGTGGGGAAAAGAAGAATCTTGTGGGCCAGGTAAAGGGCCTCTTCTGGAACCAGACAGTATGCTGCAAGAAAGTCATGTGCAAAGTATCAGATTAATCTAATAGGCCCTGGAGTTCCTCCATAGCAGGGGTTCAAATCCAGGCTCTGCTATGGGGAGCAGATGAAGTCCTGAGTAAATGTGTATTATTGACATGGGCAGAGTCATGTCAAGGACACTGATGCCTCAGACCCATGGGAATGGCAAGGCATTCCTGGGGCCT
>LZPO01034890.1:232245-243571 GCA_001675575.1 Neotoma lepida | reverse complement strand
GGAGGATGAGATGGAGGATGAGATGGAGGATGAGATGGAGGATGAGATGGAGGATGAGATGGAATTTGAGAAAGTCACTGGATGGGTTTTTCACTGGAACTAGAGGGAATTGATGAGTAGCACAAGTAGAACTGAAACCCCCCACACACAGAGATGCAGAGAGAGGGGGTGAGGGAAGGGGAGAGAGGGAGGGAGAGGGAGAGAGAAAGAGAGAGGATAGGGAGGGATGGAGAAAAGGAGACAGAGGGAAGGGGAGGGGAGGGAGAGGGAGGGAGGGATGGAGAGAGAGAGAGACTGAGGGTGGTATTTAGAAGGCAGGGTCATCCAGGCTTGGGGGCAGTTTGAATATAGTCATATAAAGAGGAAGAAAGGTCAGCCCGGAAGGCAGGCCTTGGCAAATATGTCTGTCATGAAGATATTCCAGGATGAGGCAGAGATCTGTCCAGTTATTTTTTATTTAGGTGTGGAGTGTGTGTGTGTGTGTGTGTGTGTGTGTGTGTGTGTGTGTGTACATGGGTGTACAGTGCCCAAAGAGGCCAGAAGAGAGTGTCCGAGCTGGAGTTACAGGCCGTTCTGAGTGCTGGAAACTGAACTCTGGCTTTCTGCAAGAGCAGCCAGTGCTCTCAGCCACTGAGATGTTTCTCCAGTGCCGAGGAGGTGCAGTTTAAACAGCTCGTGCACTGTGAGCAGCAGGAACTAGACTGAAGGCCATTGAGAGGTGAATGGGAAGAGAGGAAAAGTGGAAAGATATCAAACTCCAGAGACTGAGTCACTAGATACAGATTCAAACTGGTTCAGATGTGGTTAGGAGAAGAGAAGTTCTGCACGAAGCCCAGAGCCCCCTGTTCCCCTCAAGTGATTCATCTATGAAGTAGGGTATTTTTCTATTGGTGATCATTTATAGCAATCTATTTAAATGCTCAAAAGTTCTACTAATGTTCTATGCCACTTTTGCAGCATTCATTAAGGTTAAAATTAATGCAGGAATAGTGACTGTTGGTCTATTAAGTGAAAAAGGGTGCATTTTAACTTTTTAAACACGACTTTTCTTAAATGAAATGATTCTTGGTTTCTAGGTTAATTTCTTTACAGTAGGAAGATGTGTATGTAGAAGGACTGAGGAGATACCTCAGTGGGTAAAATGCTTGCTGTGTGAACATAAGGACCTGAGTAGAAGTCCAGCTTGGTGGTGCAAGCCTGTAAGCCAGGGCTGGGAGGTGGAGACAAGAGGGTCTCTGGGAACACTAGACAGCCAGACTTGACAAGATGNCAAGCTCCAGATTCAGTGAGAATCCCTGTCTCAAAAAATAAGGTGCAAGGACTGAAGAGATGGTCAGCAGTCAAGAGCCATAAGCCTCTTTCAGAAGGCTGGAGTTTGGTTCAGTTATTAGCGTCCATTTGAGGCATTCACACCCACATGTAACTTCAGTTCCAGGGCATCCAACACCCTCTTCTGGCCTCCGTGGGAACCAGAATACACATAGTCTACACACCCATGTACACACACACAAATGCACATACATATAATACAATAAATGAATAAATAAATGAACCTTTAAAAATTAAGATTGAGAAAAATAGTAGATAACCAAAGTTAACCTCTATCCTCCACATGCAAGCACAGATAAGTGCAACCACATACATGTCGGAACACACAGGCATACATACACATATCACATACCACACCACACACACACACACACACACACACACACACACACACACACACACCACAAGGATGCATGCATGCTTGCAAAAGAAATGGACAAACACTGCTAGACAGGTCAAATGAAATGACCCCAGCATGGGTGCTGGAAGACTGATCGCTAGTTCTTTGGTTCATTTGTATGGTAGAGAAGGACATTTGAAGAAGAAAGAGCCAGTAAGTGAAAACTACCATTTTAAAACATGACTTCCCCCACCAGAAGGCAGACAACTCAAAACTGTTCGGTGTCTTCTCAGAAAGTCAGTATTTCATAAACTCCGGTGACGACAGTTTGGCTTACTAAAACTGGCTGGATTTGGTGCCCATAATGAAATGTTAGGTAGTCTCCACTAGATACCATTTTCTTTCATGTTTCAATTTTCCACCCTCACTGAACTATGCAGAGGACCATGCACATAAAAGCCAGGAGGAGGTAGACCAGGGTGGGTCACTTTCTTAGAAGAGAGGAGTCCTGAAGTTATTTTCTGCTCAGCCCATCCCTTGCTGCGATGGGTTGTTGGTGGAGTGTCCGGGATGTTTATGAGAAGCCTGGGTATAAACACACAGACAGTCACATTTTCCATTCAAATCTGGAGGCTTCCCTCTGTGCCATGGCACTGTCATTTGGTTCGTGTGCTCCACTCTGTAATCCGGTGACAGCCTGGGCTGTAATTCCATATGGCTGGCCACCAGCTTCCAGCTCTATGCTGACTTTGATGTTGCCGCTCAGCGGAGCCCCAAGAGGCGTTCAGGAAAAGGATCAGACAAACTGAGAGGGAAAAGGGCCTGTGTCTCTCAGTCAGAGTGGTGAGGGACCAGCAGGAGGGAGAGTTCAGTGGGTGGGGAAAATCTCCACGCACCACCAATAGGCAAAGGAAGTCAGTACATGTGTACCAACACCAAGATTCCCACAGCACCCTATAAATCCAGAGTGTGGGTGAAGTTTTATGAGTTTCACTCTGCTGTGTTTGGAAATATGGTTATGTTAATGAAATCATGCTTTAAATTAGCCGAACATATTCTCAAAAGAAATTTCTGTGCTGAAATTATATATCACAGATTTTGCGGTGCCACTGCTCGGCAGTATAAAAGCATGTTTATTATTCAGCATTTAATCAGTACCAGAAATTGCTGTGTGTATTCTCCATTCGTTCAGAAACAATGGGCAAATGCCCCGTGGAGACTGGGGGAGGTGAAGGGCTCCCCTAGTTCTGACCACCCNCAAGATAGATGGGGGAAGCTGAGCTTTCAGGAGATGCTAAGGAAAGTGTCCTCCACTCATCTCCTGTGACTTCTGCATCTTTCCACTCCTTTCCAGCAAATGTTTATTCCCTACACTCGTGGATTGTGCAGACTTCGGACATTCACAGCTAGCAAGGCAGTTTGTATCAAATGAGTGCTGTCTTATTAATACTGTTATCTACTAATAAGCAGGGAATTCTCATTATTGGCTTGCTTTGTGGAGGAAGTTCTGAACAGGAGACCTGGGTTGGTGAAAACATCATTGTGGGTCTTAGCAAACTGTCCACCTGAAAAGGAGTGAACAGTTGGGGTGGTCATGAAGATATTTCTAGACAAGGGGAGAATCACAGCATCTGTGAGTTCATGTGTACAATGACCCCATCATGCCCAGAAAATACTGCTTTGTGTCACTCCTCCACAAGATCAAGTCAGTCAGATTCCAACATGAAGTGGGGAGGGGCTTAGGAAGTCCCATGGTGAGCAGAGGAGCTAATGACAACTGATGGCTGCTGGGGGCAGGACAGTCAGCTTTCTTTAGGGATTTGGCCCCTGACAGGTCGCCCCATATTCAAGTGGATGGTCCCACACCCATGCACACACTTGATTCACTAAGAGGACCCGGTGGGTTTAAAAACAAACAAAGAAACAAACAAAAAGATCACATGATATTGGGAAAGAAAAGAGGTGAGGGGTATGGGAAGAGTTGGAGGGGAGGAAGTGGGGGGCAGACTTGATCAAAATATAATGTATGCCTGTATGAAATTCTCAAGCCATAAATTAAAAAATAAGGGAGGAGAAAGTTTACTGCAATTTGGTAACTGTATGTACATATTTTATGTCAAAATTACTAGCCTACAAATTTTTTTACTGGTCCCTCTTGAGATGTGTAAAATAAAATGATGCATTTTACAGTTGGAGTACCAACAGCTCCAGGAGTTACTTGAAACTAGTGTTAGAGCTGCAACTTTTTTCTAAAAAACAAAACAAGACCAACAGGCAGATGGAGCCTAACCAACTTGCCTACGGACTAATTTGCTGCAGGCGTGGCTTAATTCTTACACATTTTGGGGCAGAGAAGCCCCAGTTCATTGGCTTGGTGCAGCCATCTGTGACTTGGGTGATGCAGAGCTCAAGGGTCTTTAACAATTAAATAACATCTCAACTACATCTAAACAAGGCAAGGTTCAAGTAAGAATACTGAGTAGAAATCCAGATGGGGGCAAGACAAGGAAACTGGGAGATTTAATCACAAAACTCAGTGTGTACCCATTACAACCATCTGCTGTAGATTAAAGGAAAGCAGTCCGAGGCATGGCCTGGGAACTACTTATGCCATAAATGGGAACAGGTTTGAACTGCTGGCCATGCATAGCGGTGTCTTCAGGGAACATTGTGCATTAACCGTTTGGACTGTGAATGCTTTTAGTTAGATGCTCTAGTTTCTGGGTTCCAGCACAATGCCTGTTGTCTTTATCTGCCTACTTCACAAGTATGGCCCCAGGAGGCACAGAGCTTGCAGTCTCCACAGGTTCTCTCAGCACTTGAATGGCTCTTTACAAGGCTGTATTCACAGGGTTGGGGACATAGTTTAGTTGGTAAAATGGTTACTGCACATGCATGAGGTCCTGAGTTCTAGCTCCAGAACATACCGAGAAAGCAAAGGTTGGGGTGGTGGCATGTGCGTATAATCCCAGAGCAGGGGAGGTAGAGGTATGTAGAAGTCTGAGGCTCATTGGCCAATCAGCCTAAACTACTTGTTAAGTTCTAGGCCAGAGAGAGGCTGTCTCAAAAACCAAGGTGATTAGCACCTGGGAATGATAGCCAAAGTTGTCACATGGTTTTCACACACATGTACACACACATACATACATACATGCACATGTGCACACACACATATACACATACACAGAAAGTTTTATTCATTACTTTTCTTGCTACTATGACCAAATACTTGGCAGGAAGCAGCTTGCAGAACTTTTTACTTCAGTACATGGTTTGAGTCATCATGGTAGTGAAGGCACAGCTATGGGAACAGCTCCTGGCTGTGGTGGCAGAAGAAGTGAAGCTGATGGTTCACATCTCAGAAGATCAGGAAGAAGACAAAGACGAATGCTAGCTTTCTTCTTCATTTCCTTTCAGTCAGGGATCTGATCTCCGTCCAAGGCATTTTGTGCTGCCTGCATTCAGAGAGCTCTTCAGGTAAACCCTTCAGAATCCCCTCATAGACACGCTTAAAGGTGTATCCCATCACTGCACCCCAAGGCCTCCCATGCTCCTTTGCACCCCTTCCTATTCCAGCCTTTGGAAGCCATTCATCTGTTTTGTGTCCTTATAGTTTTCCTTTATCTAGGATATCATATGAATGGAATTAGATTGCATATAACTAAGGGCATGGGCATCCTTCACTTTCACTGGGCATACTAGATTTGAGACTTAGCCATGCTGTAGGCACCTGCAGTCCACTCTTTTACTGTATGGATTGCACTAGCTCTTTATCTGTCGGTCCAAAGATTTTGTTTCCAGTTTTTGGCAATTACTAATGAAGTTGCCATAAACATTCCTGTCTAGATTTCTGTGCTTTTGATTTGAACCATGTGACATGGGTATTCTTAACTTTATTAGAAACTCTGAGGCTGCTTTGGAAAGTGATGTGTCCATCTTCTTGTCTTACTATTGAACTTGAAAGTTCTAGATATTCTGGATCTGTGCCAACACTTGGTACTGTCCATAACCTTTCCTTACTTTGATGTGTGCAGTGGTGTCCCATTGTGGTTTTAATGACATCCACCATCCTCTTTATGTATTTATTTGCCAGCCACATAATCCTTTTCATGAATGAAGTGTTTCCTCAAATGTTTGTGCCATCTTTTTAAAATTCGAATAAAAAAAAGATTTATTTATTTATGTGTATGTGCATGTATGTGAGGGTGCCTACAGAGGCCAGAAGAGGGCGTTAGATTCCAGGGAAATAGAGTTACAGGTGGTTGTGAGCTACCAGACATGGGTGTTGGGAATCAATCTCCACTCCTTGGGGGGAGCAGCATCAGCCTTAACCACTGAGCCTTCTCTCCAGAATCTCTAATTGGATTTTTCCCTTAGGATGCCGAGGACTCAAACCCATGGCCTTCCACAGGCTGTGCAAGTCCTCTGTCACTGAGCTATGTCCCCAGCCTGGTTTATTTGCCTGTCTATGACTGGATTTTAAAGTGGGTTTAAAAATGTATTCTAGATGTCCTTTATTAGCTATATGTTTTGAAAAATAAAAAGCCCTCAATCTGTGGTTGGCCTGTTTATTCATGTGCTCAAGAATGTCATTGAAAAAGCTATTTATTTTAGAACTAATTGTGGATTCACACTTTTAGACATAATAGAGATAATTGTGGGCTCCTCCCCTAGTTTCCCACAACAGGAACGTCTTGTAGAACCATATAGCTCAACATCAAGACCAGGCCAATCACCCTGAGAGCATCACCAATCTTGTTTATTTGACTTGCAGGCTTTCTATGTTTACTCTATTCTCTTGCCCTCTCTGCCTCCTGGATGACCTCTAATGACCCAGCCCTGCCTCCCAGATGACCTCTAATGACCCAGCCCTGCCTCCCAGATGACCTCTAATGACCCCAGCCCTCTCTGCCTCCCTGATGACCTCTAATGGCCCCATCTCTGGAATTTTGTCATCCCAAGAATGTTATATAAAGGGACTCATATATACAGTATTTGACTTTTTTTTTTTAATTCAGGGGTTCATTCAGGTTGCTACCTATTATCAATGGTTCATTCCTTTGAAGACAGTATTCTAAGTTTGCATAACTGCTTATCCGTCACAGGACGTCTGCCTTGCCTGAAGTTAGGGTCTATTATACCAACTAAGCAAACACACACAGATTTTCTTGTAAACACAAGTTTTCATTCCTCTGAGATAAATATTCTCAAAGTGCAGCCGGTGGGTCTCAAAGTAGCTGTACCTTCTGCTTTCTGGGAAAAAAAAAACAAAAATTACACAAATGGAAGGTGGAAATGGAGGTGCACTCAGAACTTGGGGTTCTGAGGGAAAAAGGTGGCCATTATAGGCTGCACAATGAGATCTTGTCTGAAAATGTCAACAAAAACTGCCAAACTTTCTTTTTCAAAGTGGCCGTACCATTTTACAGTACCCACCTCACCAGTGAGCCACTGGTGATTCTTCTCTCCATCTTTGTTGGCCCCTGGAGATATATATAAAATCACAAAGTTCTGAGCCACTATAGATCTGAGCCGCATTGCTATTTGGTTTTAGTTTGCATTTTTCTGGTGAGTGGAGGTTGGACACGTTTTCAGGGGCTGTCTCCCAGGAGCTCATCATTTCCAGACGTTTCACNTGGGAAGCAGTCTCTTCACAGGGAAACCGCTCTTGCCCTTAGGTTGTGATTTTTCTGTTGAGAACCTGCTTTGTCATGCAATGATTTCCAAGTGAATTCAGAGCAGCTTGGGAGTCACAACCAAAAAAGGCCTTTTCTTCAATGCATGATAAACGGCAGACTGACTTCAGAGAGACTTAAAGGAGTTAAGGAATGAGGAAGGAGTTGTTAGGAAAGGGGCCGGACTGGGGATTGCACACCCTTTAACCCAAGTCCCAAGTGTACCTCCCACACACATGCGCAGCTCCCCCTGCTCGGTCCCGCCCTTAGCCCTTCCTCTTAGTCCATGACCAATTAGGGTAGAGGAGGCGGGATCCCGCTGCCCGCGGTGCTGCTTGGGTAGCATCCTTGGTTACTGTTGCTAGGGTAGCGGGTCTCCGCAGGAGGTGGGAGTAGGAAGTTTTGGGGAGGTCAAGGGTCAGTGCGGAGTTTCTGTTGGAGATGGTGAAGCAGACGATTCAGATTTTCGCTAGGGTGAAGCCCTCCATACGGAAGCAGCAACAAGGGGTACGGCCCGCGGGGTCTGGCGTGGGGCGCGTGGGGGCCCAGCGCGGGGGGCGGGGCGCGGGACGGCCACGCAGATTGCAGCCCCGAGGGTGGACAGGGCTCGCTCACACTCTCAGTCCCGCGCCTGGCACAGGTGTGCACACTCGTGCACGTTTGCCTGTTTGCACACTCACCTGCGCCGTGCCCCATCCCCACACGGGCGCTCTTCGCACTCTTCTGGGCCACTGTCCCCCGCCCCCCCCAACCCTGCACACACAGCTTGGAGCTGAGGATGATGGGTCCCCAGTGGGGCAAACGGTGTCCAAGTATTGTAATATTATAATGCACGTATGCACGTTCGTAAGCGGAATCGTACTACTACGGAGAAGCGTGCACACGTGCTTTCTTTGGCGTGCTACAGCCTGCGGGATTTCTTATTTAATTGCTTTGCTGTTCTGCGACGTCCACGGATTTTTTTTACATGCATTCATAGTAGATGTGCTGTGTGTCCCGACACACTCCCCGCCCCCAGAAAGCATTAACCGAGGTGTGTGCTAAATAAATGTAGAAGTTTGCAAAGGTTGTGAAGACAGACGTCCCCTCCCTGCCTCCTGGGTGAGCACTGTCATGGCTGTGTTTGGTGAAAGCACCACCTGCCTTTTCGAGTTTATTGGTGACCCTCTGCTGGGATTCCTGTCATTGTCCTCGTTTTACATAGGCGGACACTGTGTGGTAGGTTAAGTAAAGTGGCCAGGGTGCCCAGCTGGTGAGTCGAAGGAGCTGACTTTGTTTAATTAATTTATTGTCTTGAGACAGGGGCTCCCTTGTAGTCCTGGCTGATCTGGAACTTAGTAGGTAGATCAGGTTGGCCTTGAACTCACAGAGATTCACCTGCCTCTGCTTCCTAAGTAATGGGATTAAAGGCATGGACCACAACTCCTGCCTTTAATTTATTTTTTTAACTTTACATTTGTACCAAGAATTTTAATTGCTTTTTCACTCTCTCCATTTCCTCTCTCATCTTTCTACCTTTTCCACACAAGCCTGCTTCCCAACAAGTCCCGCCCCCCGTTTTTTTTTTGTTTGTTTGTTTGTTTGTTTGTTTTTGGTGCAAGGCACTGAGTTTAATTTTAATTAAGGATTTTAAAACTTACATTTCTTCTACAGACAAACAAAACAAAAACCCAAAAATACCTTTCCCTGACTTCCAAAGTGAGTATTCAGGCAATTTGGTTCATATTTATGAATGCATAGAATGAGTGTCTAATTAGTAATGTTTATCTCTATTCTTTTTCAGTGTTGTATATATGCAAATGTATCTTTTTATGGCATCTTATTTAGCATTGGCCTCTGGTAATCTATGTCCTTAAAACAAGGAGATTATAATGTCTCTGCCATCATCATCAGTGGCCTTTATCCCATGAAAATCATTCAGGAGAACCTGTAAGAAAANACCCCAGAGAAAAATATTAGTCATTTTAAAATTTTTATTTATTTTTATTTTATATGTTCAGTGTTTTGCCTGCAAGTACCTATGTGTACCACATGCATGCAGTGCCTGCAGAAACCAGAAAAGGGCATCAGATCCCCCGGAACTGGAGTTACACATGGTTGTGAATGTGGGTGTTGGGAATAGAACCCAGGTCCTCTTGTAAGAGCAGTAAGTGCTCTTCACCACTGAGCCATCTCTCCAGCCCCGATATTAAAGAAATAAAACATTAGGTTTGGGCATCTTTGCTCCTACCTCTTGAAGTTACCTGCAGAGACCTTTTAAAGCACATGTGACACTGACCTCCTGATTCTTGGAGTTTGCACTTACTTGGCAGACAAAGACAAGTTCTGTTACGGTGAGGACATGGGCAGGGAGAACTGGGAAGCTCTAGAGGCCTTGAACTCCCAATACCCTTGCCTGTACCTCTCAAATGCTGAAATTATAGGTGTGAGTCACCATTATAGGCTTTTCCTATGAATGTTGACTATTTTTCTAAAGCAAATGGAGGGCTGGGTGTTCTTTAACTTGTGTTAGATCATTTCTTCCTCTTCAAATTCAAGAAATTGGGACAAGAAGGACAGATATAAAGCTATGGCTGGTGGCACAGGACTGTAACCCCACCTACTCTGGAGGCTAGGACAAGACTGAAAAATTCAAGGCCAACCTGTGCAATTTATCCAGACCCTTTCTCAAAAAGAGAGCTGTATTGGTACATACTGAAGCATTTGGTGTGGTTGAGGCCTTTAGTGTAGTCCAAAGTTCTGTTAAACAAGAAATACAAGTCTATTCATGGTGACAATAAGAACATTTGATTGCACATGTGTGATCCTAGCAGTTGACAGGCGGAGAGGCAGGAAAATCCCCTGATTTTGAGGCCAGCCTGATTGTTCTTTGCCATAGTCTTGATGAACACAGAATGAGTCATGTGGTCCTCCAGGAAGTAAGCTCAGATGTCATATCGTGTTTCCATGACGTCAGATTGTCACAGAAGCTCATTATGCTATAAGCACATGCAGAAGAGCACAGGAATTGACACATACCTACTTAGTGTGACCCTCAGAAGCCTCATGGTACGGGTTCTTGCCCCTATAAACTTCATGGCTGTCTCTCTGACTGTAAATGCTGTTTAGAGTACAAAATCAAGAGCAGTTCCAAGACTTCATCCGTCTAACTCCTTGAGCCACAAAAAGAAATCAATTATACTAATTTATAGATTAGGCCAGACTTGGTGGCACATACCTGTCAATCCTGGCNCTCAGTGGTGGTGGTTGGGAGAGGGAGTGATGAACCAGGAGGACTGTTGTGAGTTTGTGGTCAACTCATACCCATAGTGAGCGCCAGGCAACTCTAGTAGTATTGGCTACTACTGTATAAGACCCTGGTTTTCTGTTGTTGGGTTCTTTGTTGCTGTTGTTTAAAAAAAATCTGGGTAAGGTGGCATGTAGTCAGAAGTTTTCCTGTGTCCCACTCAGTCCTGCAGCCGCTCGGACCCAAGTAAACACACAGGCTTATATTACTTACAAACCGTGTGGCCTATGGCTCAGGCTTCTTGCTAGCTAGCTCTTATAACTTAAATTAACCCATTTCTGTTAATCTGTGTATTGCCACGTGTTCCGTGGCTTTACCTACATCCCATGGCTTTACCTGCATCCCATTACATATTGCTTTTTGAGCGGCAGGCTGGCATCTTGCTTCTCCTTTTGTGGTGGCTGGCATCTCTCTCTTCTCTCCTTTCTTCTCTCCATATATCTGCTTGGATTTCTGCCTGCCTCTAAGCTGCCTTGCCNTAGGCCAATGCAGCTTTATTTAATCAACCAATCAGAGTAACACATATTTGCAGCATACAGAAAGACATCCCACAGCAGTGGCATACACCTTTAATTCCAGTAGTAGGGAGGCAGAGGCAGGTGTGTCTCTATGGGTTCAAGTCTCCAGGTCCTACATAGTGAATTCCAGGAGAGTTAGGACTTTACATTGAGACCCTGTCTCAAAATCAACATGCAC
>LZPO01034890.1:199900-214577 GCA_001675575.1 Neotoma lepida | reverse complement strand
ATCCCTGACTTCAAGCTCTATTATAAAGCTGTAGTAATAAAAACAGCTTGGTACTGGCATAAAAACAGACATGTGGACCAATGGAATCGAATTGAAGACCCTGACATTAATCCACACACATATTAACACCTGATTTTTAACAAAGAAGCCATGCAGTGTATTTTGATCATATTTCTCTCCAGCTCCTTCTAGACCTACCCTCTCTACCCTCAACTCCAACCTACCCAACTTCAGTTTTTCTTCTTTTTGTAAAGACCCATTGATTCTAGTTTATGTTACCTCTATAACCTGAGGCTGTACAAACTCCACGGGTCAAAAGGAAACATGAGTGGAAATGTTTAAGACATTNAGATCTAGTCAATCACGTGTCCTGGAGGCTCTTCCCTCACCGTGCACTTTCTCTGGCCTTGCCATCTTTTCTGTCCTCTTCTGTCCTGCTGTCCTTCTGGACCAGGCTCTCGCACACGGTCAGGATGCTTGCCTGCTTGAGCATTGTGTGTTTTGTGTGGTTGCATCCGTTTTCCCTTGCACAGATGCAGTGGCAGCCCTCACCCCAGGGCTTTCCAGGACGGAGCTTTGCTCACCCCAGGGCTTTCCAGGACGGAGCTTTGCTCACCCCAGGGCTTTCCAGGACGGAGCTTTGCTCACCCCAGGGCTTTCCAGGACGGAGCTTTGCTCACCCCAGGGCTTTCCAGGGCGGAGCTTTGCCTGTTCCCCTGCAGCTTGCAGCATCGCTTTGCGTGAGGCTTCACCTTGTTTTCAGAACACACACACCTTCAGTATGAAACCATACCAGACACTCCTGTGAGTAGGCTCTGGGTTATGTCCTTACGGTTTTTTCAATTTCATTGGTATTTGCTGCAATAGCTCCCTTTTCATTTCTAATTTTAATAATCTGGGCCTTCTCTTTCTCTTGGTTAATTTGGCTAAGAATTTGTCAGTCTTATTTATCTTTTCAAAGAACCTGTCAATTNTTTGTATTTTTGTCTTGTATAGATTTTTGTTGGTTTTCTTATTTTTATTTCACTAATTTCAAACTCCAATTTTGGTTCTCTTTTAGTTTTTTTTTTTGAAGAAGTCTTGGGGTAGAGATGATATTTCATTACATGCATATATGAGATTCTCAAAAATAAATTCATTTGAAAAGCTATTGTAAGTCATGTAATCATTGGCTCACAAGTTACATGGCAGCACCTTTGTCCGATCATGTATTAGTAGATGTTACCTTATAAAATGCATCCTAATAAAAATAATTAGAATTATGCTAACTATACAAACCTCCCACAGGGAATATGATTGAGAATTAGGTGTATTTATTCACAGGGACTGGAAAGCCAGACTGTTCCCTTCCTCCTCACACTGCTCCTTCAATTCTGTGATGGAAGCCTGCAGCTTGCACATGTGTCTCAGAGCTTACCTGACCACACTTCTTCCATGAGCTTGGCTTGGAGGCAAAGAGCCCCAGTAGCTTCTTAGGAAATGCAAGAATGGTTACTGTTGGCTCCTGTAATACTTCTCTTTTNCTCTTTTCCCAGACCAGAGTAAACCAAACAATGAGTTCCCCATCCCTGGTGTAGGTCTAGCAACAGNAAGATGAGGATGTGTTGACTGTGAGCGTCTGTGTAGCTGGGTGCATCTTTAGGATCACTAGGGTCCCTGTGACATAGCTAAGGCACTGTACGGCTGCTCAAGCTAAGATGCTGAAAGCCATCATGTGATTTCAGAGTGGTAAAGCTGAAGCNCAGTCCCTGTTTTCTGTCCCAGCAGTCTGCTTTGTGTGGCTCCTCAACTGCTCTATCCTCTGAATTTCCAGATTCAGCCAATGAAATCTTCACAGGCTGCCTGGGGTAGTGGTTCAGGGGAAAAAGCCTACACTGCTTTTCCAGAGGGTGAAAGTTCTTGTTCCCAGCACCAAAGTCAGGCGGCTCAAAACTACCCATCTCTCCAACCCTCCCTTCCTGCCGCCACAGGCCCTGCACTCTTCTGCGTCCCCTATATATTTGTACTAGGAGGTGAGAGGGGAGCAAGGTGGTAGCCCTCTCCCTGTGTGGTTCCCCCTGGTGGCCTGGTTGCTTTAGACTCTAGATCAGCCAGCACTCTGTAACTCTCTCCTGGATCCTGGTCACTTTCTCTTGCAAGTCCAGACCTACAGGTGGCAACAAAATCATCATGGCCAGCCCCAGGTTTTGGCACTATTCTTGTAGCTACCCTGTATGTCACATCTTTGTAAAAAAGCTTTCTATGAACAGAGTGCATTGTCCATTCCCTACTGGGGTCCTTGCTAATAAATGCTTTACAGGGAATAGTTAACTGCCCTTCNACTGGAAATGGTATTTTCATTCCCTGGAAGAGGAAAGTAAAATGGAGCAACACTAAGGGACCTGCAAAGGTCACATAGTTAAAATGTGACAGAGCCAGGATCCCACCTCAGCAAGGCTGACTTCAGGCTGCGCGTTTGGGCCACCATAGTATGATGAATGGAAAAGCCACTGCGCTGTTGTCTGGGAAAATAGTCACTTGAAAGGATATATCAAAATGATTCCCGTTGATGACAGGTAAGAACTGATCAGCCAACTTCTTCCCCACCTAGTGCTTTCATGTATATACTTCAAAAGGGCATTCATTCCTCTTTTGTCGTCCAGGAAACAGGAGTGATGCTCTTTGATCTTAGGGAATAAGAAGTTCAAATCCTTCTTACTCACACCATCCTAGAGAACAGTTCTTTGCTGTGTGTATTTCCCTGAACCCTACGAGGCTTCAGTTAGCTTCCATTTGGTCTGGAGAGTCCAGCCTCAGGAGTTAGGGTTCGCTTTTCCCGGCAGTTTAGTTCCTGTGTGATTTGGGTCCTGTCTGTTGAGTTCCTGCAGTGGTCCCCATACTCCCTCCCACTCCTTACTTCTTGCTGGGCTTTGTGTCTTTCTGCTCTCCCCTGCTACCGCTGCTGTTGTCCACCATGTTCGTTTGGGGCATGGCCTGTCACATTTCCTGTCCTTGTGATCATTTACTATGACGCTGTTATTGACTACATCTGCAGGGTGTTGTTGATCCTGGACCCCAAGCACCCATGGCTGCCACACTATGCTGTGTAGACTGCTCCTAGGTGGCTTATTTGGCAGTTGACACTTTTCCAAGGTAACATTTTAAGAAGCCTGCCTTCATGTCTTTCTGTTTTGTAGCTGCCAATAAAGACATACTCCAATTCTGGTCCCTTTGGGACTTTGGATCATTATAATGAGATAGACTAAGAGCTGAAAACCATATGCAGTTGAATTCCAGAACCCCAAAGAAGGTCAATGACTCGGTGCCTTGTTAAAAAGAGTACATGGAAGGCAGGCAGTGATTGTACATGTCTTTAATTTCAGCACTCAGGAGGCAGAGCCAGGAGGATCTCTGAGTTTAATGCTAGCCTAGTCCACAGAGCGAGTTCCAGGACAGCCAGGGCTATACAGAGAAACCCTGTCTCAAAAAACAAAACAAAACGAAAACCAAAACCCAAACAAACTGCAGCACTTATGACTAAGGCTCTGTATGGTTTAGAGGCTATTCTGGAGCAAGGTCCTGTTTATAACAAATTTGATTCCCTATCATTTTTTCTACAATAGGCAGTTGGGTTATGGGGCAAAGTTGAAGTTCCTTTGCCATCCACACTTCCTGTCTGGAATCTTTTTTTGATATTGCTGCAGCTAAAACAGCCAAACCAGAGAGAACACTTGACCAGAAACTCAAACCTGGGAGTTCAAATCATGTTTCTCTCCTTACAGCACTTGCCCGGCTGTTGTGCTTAAGATTTCTTCTGAGCCGGGCAATGGTGGCGCACGCCTTTAATCCCAGCACTCGGGAGGCAGAGGCAGATCTCTGTGAGTTCGAGGCCAGCCTGGGCTACCAAGTGAGTTCCAGGAAAGGCGCAAAGCTACACAGAGAAACCCTGTCTCGAAAAACCAAAAAAAAAAAAAAAAGATTTCTTCTGAACAAGCTGTCTGAGGACCACAGGATAAGCTGCCTACTAAAAGCTCTTGGCTTTATCACGTGGTTTGCATAATTAACATCTTGTCCATCAAATATTTTTGTATGAAGAGAAAATATTGTTAATATTGTTATGTTCATTTTTAAAGGGTTGCTCAAACAAAAGGGCAAACTCTGGTTGTGTCTACTTCATAGGGTAATCTTCCTGGAAAACTAAAAAAATGTAGTGGTTGATATCTTTTGTTTAAGAAACATTACCATTTTGTGTAATTTGAGATACAGACAGATCTATCACGCTCAGCCCCTTACAAACTATGATTTATTCCATTGTCCTGGCAAAGATTTAAGAATAAGATGTCATATTGAGCCATTTTGTTTACTTTCATGAAAAAGTTCTTTCATCTTCCATCCAAATAAGAAAGGATGTTTGAGTCCAGAGATGTTTTATAATCCAGCCCTCATTATAAAAGAACACAGTTTTTAAAAAAAGCTAGTCCTTAAAAATGAGTTAAGATAAAAATAGATTCATGAGGTAGATGGCTACATTGTGTTCATTACAAACTTGACTGTTTTTGAGTTGAAGTCAGCACAGTGATTGTTCAGATAGAGGACAGTATAAATTCCTCTAGATGCTTGGAAAGCTGATGGATACATGACCATTCAGCCACCATAGCCACCATCGCTCCATCTGCAGCAGCTGTTGTGCCCCATGTGGGGTTTGAGCCATGGTCAAGAAGCAGCAACAATCCCTCTGCTCGCATCCATGCCGAGCACCCAGGAAACGCTCCTCCCTGCATAAGCCTGGTCATCAGTCCTCTCTATGTCATTATCTTGCCTGCTGAGTATGTAGGAACAATGTCCTGCTCAATGGTGGCCTCAAATGTGTGTGCACAGTGAGCCACACAGTCTTCCCACATCTCTGCAGCTTGCTCACTTTCTCATTCTCAGTTGCTTCTCATTAATTCCTCTGGACTCTCAGAGTCTAGAACCTGCTGCACTCCCTTCTCTTTCACTCAGTTTCCTTGAGTAAATATACCCAGTCAGTTCAGTACTGCCTCTTGCCCCCACATATCTGCCAACTCCATTCCTTGGCTTCCTTCCCACCACAGTAGCCCGAGTCTCCTGTGCCCAATGTTGATTTCCCAAGGCCTTGGCTCACCTTCCCAGGTATTTGCAGTTTTCTTCTTTCCACACTGTCACTGGTTCTTACATTCTCACCCTCAAAGTTGAGAGGCTTTGAGGACCCAAGTTNGAGTGATGTGATTTAAAAGTGATGCATTTGGGTACCAGGTTAATCTTGTCAGCTTGACTAGATGTAGAATCACCTAGGAGCACACTGATGACTGTGCCTTTTTTTTTAAAAAAAGATTTGGTTCTCTCGTGTCGTGTGTGTGTGTGTGTGTGTGTGTGTGTGTGTGTGTGGACACCCAAGGCTGGTGTGCGTCTGCAGAGCTTAGAGGTGTCAGATCCCCTGGAGCTGGAATTACAGGCAGTTATGAGCCACCTTCCTCTGGAAGATCAGCATGCCTTCTTAACCACCAAGCCGTCTCTCCAACCCTCTGTTTCCTAAGACATTCAACTGAGAAGAGAAGACCCACCAGAATGCAGGCAGAACCACCCCACTGACTGAGGTCTAGGACTGAATAATATTTGGAAAAAGAAGAATGCAAGCCGAGCCCCAGCATTCCCTGCGGTCTGCTTCCTAAATGAAACGTCCCATACTCAGCAGTCATGATTTTCTTGCCATGATGTCGTGATTGATTGTATCCCCTCAAATGGTGAGCCAAACTAAGCCCTTCCTCCTTAAATTACCTATCATCAGGAATTTGGCCACAGCAAGAGGAAAAGTCACCATACAGCTTCCACGCAGAACAATGCTGCCATGTGGTATCTGCACCGACTGTCAGCTCAGATTCACAAACACGGGCATCCTTGTGTCCCAGCACTCAGTGCCAGTCTCCAAAAGCCCTTTGAATGGTTGTCTCCTCTGTGAACTTGCTCTCTCCCTACCATTGCTGTTAAAGGTGTCCCAGCCCTGGTGGTAGAATAAGTATCCTTTATGCCTCCTTTGCAATGCTGAGCAGTAAACAGAATTCTCTAGAAAGGCACAGTGAGGTAGCTCACGTTTGGGAATGTAAGCTTAGGCATCGGTACACACAGCACAGCTTTCCACACAAGTAGGTACTATGTGTACCATATTAAAAGATGGCTCCTTTGTGTTTGTTTTTGTGTATGGACATATAATTGGATATGCAAGCTAATATTTGGGCCAAGTGTGTCTTCACAAAGATGTTAGCTGTAAATTTAGCCCATTATATTACTTCAGTACACGTTCACTTATTTATTTTTCCATTTAGGAGGCTGCTGTCATTTGTTTGTAGAACATCAGCGCACATACAAATTCCCTTTTTGTCTCCCCATGATGAATGTCTGGCAGAAAGGACTGAGGCCTTGTATGATTTATTTTTTCAGTAATTTTATTCTGTGGTAGATGCCACAGTGTTCTATTGTAAAGGCTCCAGAAGAGGTTCAAGTTAACTTTCTTCAAAGCTGCCCTTTTGCTTATTTTTCAAACCTAGTAGTGCTCAGGCACATCTGAGGGTTGGGACAGTTGGCATCTGAGGATTGGAGACAGTGGGCATCTGAGTGTTGGGGACAGTTGGCATCTGAGGGTTAGGGACAGTTGGCATCTGAGGGTTAGGGACAGTTGGCATCTGAGGATTGGGGACAGTTGACATCTGAGGGTTGAAGACAGCTAGCATCTGAGGGTTGGGGACAGTTGGCATCTAGGGGTTGGGACAGTTGGCTCAGGTTGCTATGTGTGGGTCTAAGAGGGATCTTTGTTGCTGAGTGAAATTCTGTGGTTTTGGCTGAGAAGATTTGGTACAAAATTGTTGGTTGATTTTCTTAGGTGCCTCTTGAGCCCCACCCGCAAACTTCTTTTTGGGGTTAGCTTGGTGATCCTCACCCCACACCACACTCAATGGAACCCAGGGAAAGTGTGGAAGTTCATACCTCAGCCAGCACTCAAAGTTTTACCCAGTTTTGAAAACTAATCCATCTTAGCCTCAGTTGAGATCTCCAAGGTCATTTGCCCACACCACCCCTATTGTACTATCCAAAAGGTCAGTTTGAAATTTAAGGTTTTTAATAGCTGAGTGGCTTCCAACAGGCTTCCATATTTGCCCTTAGTCTTGAGGTTGTTGGCCCTACGGTCCAAGTCTGCTGTGTCCAGAAATACAAATTGCTTTCTGTTTGGTGTGTCAAGAACCAACGGCAATATATTCAAACGCTGTGCCCCGTCCTCTTGTGAATCTATCAGCTTATGCTTTATGGATTTGGAGACTCTCTTATTAATTTAGAAGTATCTCATCTTCCTGAGAATTTTTCCTTTTATCCTAAACAGTGATTGATTTATTGCTAATAACCCTGTTTCTTAAATTCTATTTTACAAAAACAAATACAGATCTGCCATCTATTACACAGAGCCCACATCTAAAGCCTATAATATAGAATATTCTAGAACAGCACTAAAGGCGCCAAGCCAGCATCAAGTAATCAAATACATTGATATGCTCACAGTGGGAAATGTAAAAGATGTTTTCATCTTTTTATTTATTTTATTTACTATCCAGCTCTCACAGCCATAGGCTTTAGTTGTGCCTCTTTGTAAGTGATGTGTGGATTGTTTTCACTTTTGAATCCAAGTTTAAGTCCATTCAGTACTGGTCAATATTTTCAATTCTATCTGTTATATTTACATCTATTCTACTCTGTTTCCTATTCCTTTGTTTACCATCTGTTTTGCTGACCCCGTTTTCCTTATTTGTTATTTGGAAATTTTATATTTTATTTATTTTTATTAAGCTTTTGTTTTAGTATTTTATTTAGTATTTATTTAGCTATTTTTTAAAACTTAAGTTGGGCATGGGGTACATGCCTGTAATCCCAACACTCAGGAGGCTGAAGCAGGTGAATCTCAAGGTTGACATCAAGCCTGGGCTGCATAGCAAGTTCCAAGTCAACTGGAGAAACACAGTGAGACCCTGTCACTAAATAAGCAAACAGGCAAGTGAAATAATGTGATAGAAAGTTTATATGCATATTTCACTTTGTAGAGTCTGAAGATGATTAATCTAATTTTCTGATCAATGATTAATCTCCATTTTATTATTGTTAAACATTTTAATTATGTCTTTTTGTATGATTCAATATAGTAATAGTTATTATTACAAAAAGTCAGTTTATGGGTGTGGTATGCTCTCCTGCATCCCAGCACTTGAGGGTACCACAAGAGGACTGAGTCCTCCAAGCCAGCCCAGGCTACATAGCAAGATCCTGTCTCAAAATACAAAATAAGAAAAAAATTAGAGTGTGTTTGGATTTTCCCGTTTGGATTTTCCTAGGTTTACTCCAGTGCCGCCTTGTGTTCGTCCGGCTCTGGAGTTCCTGGGAACCATCCTCGGCTGCCCTTCTGGGCCGTCCATGAAGAGCCCTCTGTGTTACTCTCCCTGCTGTCCACATTAGCTGGGTGATGAAACTTTGTTTGGCTTTGGTTCTCAGCCTCTTGAAGACTTGATCACATGATCTCTTACCTTGAGCTTTTAGGAAGCCTGCTTTGATCTCAAGACACTGAGCCTTCTGACATTGCTTGGAAGGATTTTCTTGTGCTGTCGACTCAAAGTGGTCTCAGTGTGGACTGATTTTTTTCATTTACCTCTTCATTTTGGATTGTTTCCTTACCTTCCTGCAAATTTAATTATGCAGGTAAAGAAACCTCAATTAAACTTTCTGCAGAATCCCTAAGTAGATCTGAGGAGGTGTGCTCACAGGCTTTCTGAGCTGCCATGCTGGAAGAACTAGGTGCCTGCGTTCTGTTGTGCTTTCCTGTTCAGAAGCAATGCAGTAAGTTTGTTGTTATTGAACTGGAGGACTTTGTATTGATCTTTGTTTCATCTTGTTGTTGGATCTGGTCTTTTCTTAAAGCCTTAAAAACATCCCAACTCAGTTACCTAGCTTATTAGTTTTGTGTCCTAGCTTGGAGTTGTCTGAATGTGATGTGCATATTCTCTGGGTCTTCCGTAATTGCTTAGTAAAAATACTGATCAGGAGCTGTTGGTGTCCACAGCCCCAGGGCCTGCCACTACAGCTCGTTGGACATTGGTCAAAAGTCTTTGAAAGCATCTCCAGTGCATCCTGCATCTCAACATTCTGTCCCCAATGTTTACTTTCGGTGAACTTGCAAGCTCAGTCCAATTGTGGTCCAGCCAGCATTTCTTCAGAAGAAAGTATGTGTCCTGAGTTCTGTGTGAGCCACAGCAGAAAGAAGTAAAGGAGAAGGAGCCACGGCTCTCTCCTTCGTGCTTCTTGTGTCTCAGTAGAGGAGATATTCAGGTTAGCCATAAGGCAGCCTCGTGGTGCTCTTTCCTGCATTTGCTAGGGGTGGCTTCTCCTTGATCTGTAGTTCATGACTTTCACCCTGGTTCTTTTATTGCTGAGTTAGACACAACACTTTGCTTTCTATAGCTCAGCAGTGCATAGAGTTTATACAAAGCTAATTTCCACATCGCTTCTCTGTGTTGGTCATTAATCCTTAATAAGTTCTTGATATTTTGCATTCCTAAAAGTTCAGAGTATGTGACAGAGTGCTGGAAGATTGGACTTCAGGTCACTTCATGTCTTCTTGTTCTAATGGTTTTACCCATGATTCAATGTTCCTCAGAATTCCATCTTTCTTCTCTGAACTCCCTGTTCCCCGCAAGGCAGTACAGTACAGAAGTCTGTTGTCAGTCTGGGTCTTTGTGGCCTGGTCCTTTTGTGTTGACCATCTCACCAGGGTTTCCAACCTGCTCCAAGATGCCATCTCATTTTTCTCTTTGAACGTGTATTATGCAAATCAATGATATAACGGGTTTGACAGAAGAGCGTAACTTGGTTAGGCACTAGCTTTGTGTCCAGGCTACAGATTTACTTGGCTTCTGTTTGTTGCTTTTGGAATGCTAGCTAACACCATCAACTGGGGAGTCCTGTCACTTTTCATTTGATGCATTCCCCAGTTCCCCATGCTGTTTCCATGCTCACTGCTTGTTCCGTGCCCAGTTCTTGTCCTTACCTTTCCCATCTGGCAATAGGATAAATTCCTATATGTTTTCCATTACCCCAATGTCAGCATCAGTTCTGTTCTTTCCAAATTATGATTTAAAAATTAGGTAGACTTTTACATCAGTTATCTTCTTCATTCTCATGACTTTTAAATATATGTATATATATATAAATTAAATATATTATATATAAAAATGTGTGTGTGTGTGTGTGTGTGTGTGTGTGTGTGTGTGTTTGAGTGTTGGCCTATGTATGCCATGGAGTATGTGTACAGGTCAGGAGTCACTGCTTCCCTCCTGCCTTGCTTTGAGGCAGGATCTCTCTTGTTTTTTGTTGCTACACTGCATATGCCAGGGCTTGCTTTTCAGGTGTGTGGGGCACATTGAAAATGGTGTCCATTGAGTATTTGGCATGTAAGCCCTCTGTATATCCCGCTCTGAGCACATTTCCTACATGAAACATCCAGGGATCTTCTTTCCCTCCTACTTTCTCGATGTTTAACCTGCGCCTTGTCCTTTTGTCTTTATGTGTTGATGTCCTACAGCAATTAACACGATGCTGTGTGTGTGACAGACACACAACCCACATGGAATGGAAAATCCAATTAGCAACTTCGTAGATTAAAACAGGCTCATAATTGCAGTTGGCACTTTCCCCAAACTGCCTGACAAGATGTGAACTTCAGGTTTGATCTCAGTGGCAACCACAGCGCCCTCATGTGCTTAGTTTGGGGACGGCCAGAGGCAGGCAGTAAGACAGGATCATTCAATCAGCTGCTAAATATTGACGTACTATTTCCAGGGAAGACATCTCCCTAAAGATAGCATAGATAGGGTCTGTGAGAGAGCCATTTCCCAGGTACTTGTCTTAAGTACTGCAATCCCAGATAACGTTCTGAGTTGGGATAGACATACTATTATACGATTACTGTAGAGACAACACTGCTCTTCTTGACAAACTCTCTGGGGCTGGGGCTTCTGCTTTCTCTTTCTCAGAAGACTTGTGAAATTGTGAGACACAGGCATAGAGTGATGCAGAGCACTATGGTCTCCTCAGAGGTCTTCATTGAGTGACAACTTGTTGACCCATTTCAGTAGAGGTTGTAGATAGGTTTTCCCACTAAAGGACCCTCTCCCAGCGACCTGCAGAAGAGCAGGTATTCCCCACTCCTGCCTCGCCTGCCCAGGGAGGTAAACAGCATGTGCTCATCACTCTAGCACATATCTAGTCTGAGCATGCTAAGGTCCAGGTACCAAGAGCCAGCCTGGCCTGTACCTGCAGACCTTGGTCTTGACTGGGCTGCACCAGCACCTGCAGGTGCCACTCTGTGTCACCCACGGTGCCATCACACCTCCTTCTACCTCACAAAGATTAGGCACACACTCTATCCTGGGACTTGTGTCTCCTAACNTCTTGCTTGAGGGAGGAAAAAAAAGTACCATGTGGTCAGAGATTGGCCAAACTATAAAACAACCCCCAGAGCCTATTGTTCTTAAGTAGCCAGGCACAAGGAAGGAGGGAACGACTTCAAGGGTAAATAGACTGAGGCCACACCCTATGACAGGCAGTGATTGATACCTCAAGTATGTATAATGCACAAGCATAGGGGAGGTCAGCTGACATCGTCCAGGGAGAGCTGGCCCATCCTGGCTGGGTACATCCACATGTGTGTGCTCTGTGAACATCTGCATTCAAAGAGAAAGAAGTCCCTGAGAATGACCTTTGCCCTTCTAAAAATGGGGAGGAGGCAGGGAGACTGGAGAGGTAGAATTCGGTGTGCATAAACGGATGCTTTGTGGAGTAATTAAAAAGTGACCTTGGAAGCATTTAGCTTGGCTTGTTTTATTAAGCCTTTCATCTATTTATTTGTCCTGGAGTCTGATTTTGCACCTTCTCATGATGTCTAAGCATACACATTGAGAGAATATTAAGAGAATAGATTAGCCTCTATTACACCGATCAAATGTTTGTACAAGTGTTAAGTCAAAATAAATGGGTAAATACTTTTTTTAAAGTGAATTGATTCAAGTTAACTTTCTAGCCATTAAAGAAAATAAAAAATTTTATAGTATGAAATTGCTCAGTGTAAAGGTCTCAGCAATGTTTATGATGCAGGCTTTTTTCCAGGTCAGTTTAATTTTAGTAGATTTCATTTTTTCATTACTGAAAAGAGGCTTAAATGCTACATAGTCACAGAGATGCTCTTNTGCTTTGGCCAGAGCTTGAATATTGCTTCAAATTCTAATGGAGAGGGTTCCCCAGTTACCTCTGGCTTCTTATTTGAGGGGTTCAGAGGAAAATTCTTTTCTTGGGAGACTGCAGAGACTAGATAGGTCAGGGGACATTACCATGAGACGAGCGTCTCTTGGTGAGGGGATAGCGATCTCATCACAGAAGGGCTTAAGCAAAGGCTGAATTGCCTTCTATGGGGAAGCTGGGGAGTGGCAGGTCTGTGTCACCCCTGAGATATTCAGGATGGGGGAGACTTGCTGAGGGCTCTCAAGGATCCGCAGCAAAGGCCAGAGGTGGTTTAGGTTGTTGACACACACTTTTTATCGCATCAAGTTGGTGCCTGACCTTACCTTATGCATTCTGCTCATGAAAATAGAACCAGTAAAGGAAGCTACTCTTGGGCTGAGGAGACGGCTCAGGTGGTATAGTGCCTGCCACACAAGCAGGGGTACCTGGGCTGGGACTCCCTGAAAGTGTCTGAGCACACTTGTAATCCCAGCGCCGGGAGAATGGAGGGTCACCAGAGTTCACTGGCCAGCCAGTCTAGCTGAATGGGTGAGCTTTAGCTTTAGTGAGAGACCTTGACTCAAAAATAAATAAATATATAAAAAAGGTGGAGATCCACAATGGCAGATACTGCGTGTTGACCTCTGGCCTCTACATGGGTACACACACACACAAAGAATTACATATACCATGTGTACCACCTACTCCACATATATCACAAACCACTCGTGATTATTTAATACACAGTTGAACACGTTCCTACTTCTTTGTAGTTTTTAAGTAGGAAAAGAGGATCTATTCAAGTTCTGAAGAACACACCAAATGGTGGCTTCACCTTTTATGCTAGAACTTGAACTTGGGGAGAGAACATAAATGTCTGATCCATTTCTTTGTGCCCAACTCCTGCACACAGCCAGCTCTCATCACTCCTTGTCTAATTCAAACATGATTTGCATGTTTTTACATGAAGTCAACTCACAGAAAGCATTGTGTATTTCGAGTCCTGTGAGGCCAGATTTCCCTTTAAATGCCCCAAGCCGCAGCTCTTTGCACAGGCAGCCTCTGGTCTCAGAGTCAAGGCTGCCATCATGTGGGAAAATCAAAGGTAGTTGTGGTGCCATTGTCTGAGGCTGGGTGGCATTTCTAGAAACGAGAATCCCAGCCTACATTACCTCCTTTCTCTTCTTTGGGACTTATGGCGAGATGCTCTCAAGCTCCAGCTTGAGCTCTCTGCTCTGCTTTGCCTCACACTGATGACCAGGTGACCCTGCTTTCTTATTCCCTATGGCAGCTATGCCATGTGAAATCATATCATATACAGAATGTTGTGCTCAAAGCATCTGGTAAGTGCTTCAATCTTAGTTCCTTGCATTAGAGTGTGAGTCCAGGAGGGCTGGGGCCTAGTCTGGCCTGGGCACTGCTACGTTCCCAGCTCCTGGAGTGGTGCTTTGCTCACACAGTACCAGGACAAGCCCTTTCAGCATGCAAGACCATCACTGGGGCTAAAGTGGTATTGACTGAATTGCTTTAGATTCTCCTCTGAAACAGGATTTTCTTAAACGATGTGAAANTTCCTCTTCCTGGTCCTATGTTTAACCACCATCATAAAGTGTTGTCTTCAGTAACACCTTTAAGGAGAGCTGAATTTCACGATTGTTTTATTTTTTATTTATGTGTGTGCATGTGTGTCTGTGAGAGCATGTGCACCCGAGTGAGTACCCACAGAGGCCAGCGAGGGCACTGGGTGCCTGGAACCGGAGTTGCAGGCAGCTGCTCAGCCACCCGGTACCAGTGCTAGGGATTAAACTTTGGCCCTATGCAAGAGCAGTCCTGGATTTTACCCTCTGTGCCATCTCTCCAGCCCCGGGACTTTTGTTTATGCATGCTACATGTGTGTGTGTGTGTGTGTGTGTGTGTGTGTGTGTGTGTGTGTGTACATGTTCATGTGTGTGCAGGTGCATATGGAGGCCAGAAGATAGCCTTGGGTTTCATCCTCTCCCTCCTTTGAGGCAGGCTCTCTTATTGGCCTGGGCTGACTGGCCAGTGAGTGCCAGGCTCCACCTGTCTCCATCTCCCCAGCTCCGGGATTACAATCATGTACTATTCCACCAAGCTTTTTATGTGTGTTCTGGGGACTGAACTCAGGTCCTCAAGCCTGCCAGACAAGCACTTCACCAACTGATCTTCCCGGCCATGACTGTCCTTTAAAGCAGTCATTCCTTGAGATGTTTTCTACCTCTGCTCCTACTTGTCATTGCCTCCCACAGGTTTAGAAGTGGCTGCCTAGCCCTNCCTGAGCTCCCCGGTGAGGGCCACACTGCATGTGAGGGACCACACTGCATGTGAGGGACCACACTGCATGTGAGGGGCCACA
>LZPO01034890.1:189397-199452 GCA_001675575.1 Neotoma lepida | reverse complement strand
TTTCCATCTACAAATGCTCTAGAACAGAACACAGATTCTTCCACTGGTGCTGGTGAACATGCACTCTAATGTCTTGAGAAAATTGCAAAGCTCAAGTTGAAGCTGCATGAAGGGAATGTTTTTTTTGTTTTGTTTTGTTTTATCTCTTGAGGACACTGAGGCCAACCAGGTAGGAAAGTCTATTCCAGTTTGCTTTCTGATGCTGTAGTAATAAAACATTCTGACAAAGCAACTTTGGGAAGACAAGGTTTATTAAGCTCACACTTCCAGGTCATGGTCCAACCAAGGCAGAAAACAGGCAGGCTCTTGGGAGAAGGCTGATCTGCACCTTACTCTTTGGCTTACGCGCTGGCTCATGCTCAAGCCTGCTTTCTTATACAGCCTGCATCCACTGCCTAGGGAAGGTGCTGCCNACAGTGGGCTGGGCCCTCCCACATTAACCTTCAGTCAAGACAGTCTTCCATACGCATGGCCACAGGCCATGATCAAGGCAATTCTTAAGATGAGGCCTCCTCTTCCCAGGTGACTCTAGGTTGTCAAGTTGACAATAAAAACAAACCAGGACAAAACTCATACTTTCCTAGGGTGTACTTGTAAGATTTCTTGTCAAAGGGAATCTTATAAAGTTCTCCTCTTTGATTAGGTTTAAAACTACTATTGAATTTATTAAGCTGTTCATTCCCAAACCAGCCTAAATGGCTTATTCTTCTATTTTAGAACAAGTCATTATATGTGAGAACTGCCTCTTTCATATATTATCTTACTGGCGTCTGGTTAATCAAGTTTAACAGTTGAAATTTCCCTGAATAATTAGTTCTCATCTCAGTTANGGTAATTCAGTTCCCACAAGCATTTTAAACCCCATTTACACATTTACTCTAACTGAGTTTGCAAGCGTCTCNCATGCCTGACAGGGCCAACTCTCAAACCTAACAGATGATTATTCTAAGCCAGTAAGCAACTAAGAACTAGCAGTCAAACACATGCATGCAGTAAGTCAGCTCTCTTAACATTTCAACATTATTTCTAATAGTAAATCAAATATACAGAAACCCTTCAACTTAATATCAGAAGTCTGAACTCAATTACACATTTTAAATTGAAATCATAATCTCTTTAAGTATTTCAAACTGTTAAAACAATCTAGAATAGTCCATGGATGCAGAGATCTCTCTTCTACATAGTTCAGAAAAAGTATTAAGGATCTGAGTTTGACTTTATTTATATATATTCTTATTCTGTAAACTTGCCTGAGCCACACAGTTGAAGTAAACCGATGTGTTGTCTTAGGATGGCTAAAGTTCCTAGGTTGAAAGCTCAGAATATCACCATCATAGATTCCGGGTTGGTTTGTGCTTCTCAAGGATGCCTTCTGGCTGCTGGGTGAAGAAAATGAGGATGTTGGAGAATGTCAGGTTGGTGTCAACTCCTTGGTTCTGTGTAACTAAGCCCTCATCAACTTCTCCTGGGATCCTTCTCTGTAGCTCTCCCAGAGTACTCCTTATTAGCCCCAACACTTCTTTTACATCCTTCTCTCATATTCTTCTACTATGAGCTCCTTTAATTCCTTTCCCTTCAGATCCTGATCCTCTAAGTCTCATTTCCAAAGGTGCATTGGACTTCAAAGCCATCTGGACCACTCAGAGAATGACATCACACAGCCATACTTTCAGTTCTGAATAAATGATCTAATTTGATGACACTCAAGTAGATGCCAAGATGGGGTGGTTCCCATCTGTGTGTTTTATGTCAACTTGACACAAGCTAAAGTCATCTGAGAGAAGGGAGCTTCAATTGAGAAAATGCCTCTATAAGATCAGGCTGTAGGCAAGCCTTTTCTTAATTGGTGATTGATGTGGGAGGGCCCAGCCCATTGTGGGTGGGGCCACCCCCGGGATGGTGGTGCTGGGCTCTTTAAGAGAGCAGGTGGAGCCAGCCAAAGGAAACAAGCCAGTAAGCAGCACCCCTCCATGGCCTTTGCATCAGCCTCCTGACTCCAGGATCATTTTCCTGGCTTCCCTCAGTGATGGACTGTTACCTCTTTCCTTCTCGAGCTGCTTTGGTCATGGTGTTTCATCACAGCAGTAGAAACCCTAAGTAGGCCACCACCATCCGGGTTGTAGACAAGGCTGTGCCCTGTGTAGGTGCTGACTGAGCTCTTGAGTTTTCCTGCTCTGCATTATTCTGTACTTAGGACAGTGCTTTGGAAGGGACCCTATAAATAAATGTCTGTTTGAATAAATGCATGAAGCAATGGAGGAATGAAGGAAGAAATACAAGGCCTTCAATACATTTTTTATTAGAGGTTTTAATGAAATACTTAATATTGCATGCATGAACTTATGGGAGAATATGAGATAAGCCAGTTCAAAGCACAGTCAGAGGTCAGCCACTTATTTTCGTCAAAGTAAACTCTAGAAAACACAATTTTACCAATTCAAATCATTATGTGGCTAAGCTAATCAGCCATGACCTGACTATTCATCAATATGATGAAAAAATCAGTTACTTTTCTGTTGCTGCAATACAATACACTGAGAAAAGAAACTTAAGAGAGAAAAGGGTTGTTGGCTCATGATTCCAGAGGGGATATGCCCTGACATGGTGGGGGATGAATGACACTGGTCACACGAGACCAGCTGGCCAGTCACAAAGCCAGGAGGTCACATTTCATTCATACACAGAAAGCAGAGGAGAGCAGGGAGTGGGGCTAGGCTGTGAAACCTCCAAACCTGCCCTGTTTGACATACTTCCTCCAGCAAGGCTTTGCCTTCTAAAGTTCCATAACCTTCCTAAACAGCGCCACCAGCTGNCAACCAAGTGTTCACACACATGAGCCTGTGGGGGATGTTTCTCATTCAAACCACCACAGTAACAAACCAGTTTAACTGCCCACTGACCAGCTCAGTAGCATGTGTACAATTGGTCTTTTTCTGCAGTGTACTGTAATGTTGACCTTAGACTTATCATGTTTAAAGAGGGAAAAGGAAGAAGATTAATGATATGATATTTATATATCATATATATATATGTAAACCAAGACATATATTTTCTCCATGCAGTACTTTTTTGGCCCAAGTACCCTTAAATAACTTTTGGTTATTTATATAATAGTTATATAAATATATATAAATATATATAACTATATAAATATATATAAATAGCATAGTTATATAACTATAAAACACATATAGAATTGGTCTTATTGTATATGCCTTTATATAGAACATACCCTCCAGTTTGGGGGGGTCATTCAAGTCACATTGGGGCCCATCTTCCGGTTTATATTTCAGCACAACGGATTTACTGGAGGTATTAGGAGATTTCTTGACAGGGCTGTTTAATACTAGGAGTTATGAGGAGCAATTGTGAATTCTGTTGGCAGACTCTGAATATAGTTCAATTTCTCCTCTGTCCAGGCCAGTTTGGGTGGGCTCACCTAAAGAGCAGGCCGGTCCTCAAGACCTAGAGTTTGTGTGACTCATTGTAACTCAGAAGAGGGCCGCAGTTCTTAAGTGATGTAGCAGGGGCGTGTGTGTGTGTGTGTGTGTGTGTGTGTGTGTGTGTGTGTGTATTTACATATGAGCCACACACAAAGTTGGACTTTTACACTCCATCCTGGCTACCTGCCCCTCCATGAAGATCTTCATTATTGAATTTTGTTTTCATTCCCCTGAACTTCTTTCCCCTGGGTGGAAATACATGAGCTTGGCCTCAGCTCACGGGAAAATTGTTTAACGTAGAACTCCAAACTTAATATGTTCAGTTAAGTAGTGCTGGAATAAAATAAGCATTTTCCATAATTTTGCAGCAAATTATGCTTTTCAAGAGAGCAAGGTACTGATTTCCAGGCCAACAGAATTTCTTCTAGAATTCATGGATCAGAGGAGTTTTAAGGAGAAAACACAATAGTAACTAGAATTAAAAGGTGTTGAAAGTCCACTTGATATACATTTTTTCCTGTTATATCACAATAGAGTTTTCAAGGTGCCTACAAATAGCATGCCTTTTCATTTGACTTGGAAATAGGTTAATTTTTGCTTACATTTTTATGAACTTAAAATATCCTCTAAGTACATAGCATTGTTTACATGGTTGTGTTTTGAAGCAAGGTCACTTGTAGCCCAAGCTGGCAGTGATGCTGCAGCCTCCTTCTGCAGCCNCCTGAGTGCTGGCAGTGACTGCAGCTTCCATCCGCAGACTCCTGAGTGCTGAGATTGCAAGCATGCAGCAACACACCCAGCTTGTACAGCAGCACTGAATTCAATGTAGAGAAGTTTTTATGCAATATGAGTATTTCACTTTAGTTATTTTTATTTTAAATTATTTATATATGTGTGTTTATGCTTGAGTGCAGTGCCTGCAGAGGCTAAAAGAGGGCATTGGATCCCCTGAAGCTGGACTCACAGGTGGTTATGAACCAATCCCATACGGGTGCTGGGAACCAAATTCAGGTCTTTTATAAGAGCAGTGCACTCTCTTCACTGATGAACCTTCTCTTCAGTCCCTGAACACCCCAATGTAAACAACCCGCATATTTGAACAACATGGGCTCAGTTTCACCTCCCCTTCTGTATTTATTCTGTATGGGGACAACAGATCATAATGTTGTATAATGCTTTTAAAATTAAAACTGACATCCTAAGGCAGGTCAGCATTTGGCCTGTTTTAAATCCATTCTTCCTGTGTTCTAGCTCAGTACTTCCCACTTTAGTGTGTACATCGAACACACACACCATATAGAAACTGCATGAGCTAGCGTTCTTAGGAAGNCTGACTTCTCAGTCTCCTGTGTGCTTAAACGTGAAGCTCCATGTGCTACTAGCAGAGCCCCATGTTTTATATGCACATGGGTAATTCTGTGAGATGGATCCTAAAGTTGCCAGGATGGATCCGGTCAGAGTCTGCATTTGCTTTGTGTGTGCCTTTGGGGCCGAGGTATCTTGTTGGGGTATGCCTTTCAGCTTGGGACAAAGCTGGTATAACTAACTGGGCTTCAGTGAGCACGCATTATCTGAACTTTACCAGGTGACAAATAACTGCACACCAAGCAACTACTTGTATAGATTATCACTTTTCCCATCAAATTCTTTTATTATTTTGGTAATGACAATGAAAAATATATTGGCTGTGAGGCAAAAAAAAAACATGTAAAATATTAACTTTGAATTTAGAGAAAAATGTGATTTGCTTTTATTTTATTTTNTTTTTAGCACAGGTCTTCTAGGTTTGTCAGAGAAATAATCCTATAATTGTGTTCCCACTGTTGGTTAAAATAGAGGATGAAGTTGACTCCACTCTCTTTCTGGGGATTTGGCATTTGGGTCATGCTGACTTTGTTAGTATCTTGAATAGTGATTGGAGTGTTGGATAGGTTCTCAAAGAGTGTTGGTAACAGCTGAACCATTTCTTTGCCTCCTTTGTCCCACTCTCCATGCTTCTCCTCCTTGCCGGGGTCTTACTGAGTGCCTGCTGACGCCTAGTTTCTCCCACTTAGGCTTAAGATAGAGTGACTTGATTAAGATAAAAGGCATCTAAGGAAAACAGAATCCCATAGACAAAAAATGAAGCTGCCCTTTGATTTAGTGGAAGACATCATAAGAGGATGGGAGGCACACAAAGGCCTCCAGCTCTTCCTGGCATGGTGGGAGGTGAAGCTGGCAGGGGAAGTGTTCACAGGGAGCTTTGAAGAGCAGGCAGCAGCAGGGTTAAATCCAAGACTTGGAGATGTCATTCAGGTCCATGAGTGGGAAGGGAAAGGGAAGTTAGGCCAGAGGACTGGACAGTAGCATTTGCAGTGGAGGGATGACTTGGTCCTTCCCAATTCAAGTGTGGGTGACTATGAGGGAAACCTATTAGGAANTGCAGAAGGGCCAAATGGCTAGAGAAAGGATACCATGGAAACAAAGGGAGTGATGTGTGAAGGTGTTCTAGGTTGTGAGCGCCCTTGTACTGCCCACAAAGAAAGTTGGATGTCATCCCAAAGACAAACTAAAGCCAACAAATAATTGAAACCAGAGCAGAGCATCCAGCCCTGGCCTGGAAGATTCCTCCTGGAAGATTTCCTCCTGAAGAGGAAAATCATTCTGGGGGCAGCAGAAACAGAAGGTGGGTTGGAGGTGTTTCAGGCTGTTGAGGATGGTGCTACAGTGACCTGGGTCTCTTAGACAAAAGCTGTGCAGGTTAGGCCACACAAATGATGGAAAGGAGCCATGTTCAGACAGGAGAACAGGACAGAAGGCCGGCACGGATACAAAGAACAGTCTCCTCTTGTCTCCCAGCCACACAGGCGCATGTACCCTGTTGTGCGTCCAGTCCTGGCTCTTGGCTCTCACATAGGTGTCAGATGTTTTTAAAAACATGAATAGAACAACAAGATAGTGACCAAACAAAATAAATCCTTGCGCCAGTACAACCTAAGTCTGTGTGTCTCCTGGGTATGTCCTTTTGAACATTAAACTGTATAAAAAGAATAAGAGCTTTGTGGTTAGAGGCANCTAGAACCTGACAAGACTGATTTTAAATCTCATGAGGGCTTTACAAGATTACACAGGATGATGACTCCCTAGAGCAAAGATGGCAGCTTTTCCCATGAGACCCCCAACTACAGCACAGACCAGTGATCATTAAAATGGTATGGTATTGGTCAGTGAAGCAGGAGGCAGAATGGATAACGCAGCAACCAGCTGGAACATATGGAAATTTGGTTTGTGAGCTAGGGAACAATAGAGAACATAAATGGTACTGGGAAAATTATGCTCTCAGCTGAACAAAAGAAAAATTAGATTAATACTGTGCTGTACATTAAAATATGTTTCTATGTAATGAATGGTTGAAAAAAAGCCAACTAGAGGGAAAGGGAGACAACGCACTGTAGTGCTTGGGAACAGGAAAAGTACAAAAGTTAATGTTATTTAAATTAAAGTCAGGGTGGAAACAGCCACCTTAGGTAACACTAAAAGACAAGTCATGGCAGGTGGAATGGTTCAGTGGGTAAAGGCGCTTGCCATCATGCCCAGTGACCCAAATTCAATCCTTGCTGGCACCCACATGGTGGAAGGAGAGAACTAACTCTTGAAATTTGTCCTCTGACCCCCACATAGGCACTGAAACCTGCACACCCACACACAAAATAAATAAATGTAATAAAACTTTTAAACCAAGGAAAGTTACTATTTGGAGAAAATACCAAACATTGTAACATATACTGTAAAGATAACCTCACAATTAATATGAAAGAAAGAACCTACATTCACTCTAAAATTAGAAAAGTGTATCTGTGTAAACATATCTGCAGAGGCCAATAGAGGGCATTTGATCTCCTGGAGCTGGTGTTGCTGGATGTTGGTGTTGGGAATTGAACTCTGGTCCTCTGGAAGAGCATACCAGCTTTTAACAACTGAGTCATCTCTCCAGCCTCCAGATGATTGAAATTTTAAAGGGTGAGATACTCCATCTCCATGTAACCAACTAAACAAGGGCTGGATGGTATAAGAGTAAAGGAAGGCAGAAAGAAACTGGACTCTTTCCTTGTGCATTGGGAGAACCAGTGTAGAGAACATGAGCAGTACCAGCAGAGCTAAGAGTAAAGCGGTGGTGAGGACCATTGTCCTTGCCAGGCATGGCCATGGTAAGATTTTTACAAAAGACTTATTTATGTATTTTGTGTATACGAGTACTTTGCATGTACGTCTACACACTAGAAGATGACATCACATAGTTGTGAGCTGCCATGTGGGTGCTGGAAATTGAACTTAGGACCTTTAGAAGAGCAATGAAGGCTCTTAACCACTGAGCCNTCTCTCCAGGCCCTCGTGACAAGAGTTTTACACTGTGAAATACTATACAGACTCAGAGTGTAAAAGAGTGGTGTGCACCGACTGCTGTGAAGAAACCCTGTGGCGTGAATGAAGCAAACACTGGTGTGAACAAACCAAACAACACAAGGGGGTGGGAACAACTGTCTCAAAGGGAAGGAGACAAAGGGAAACTGTGCTATGTGTAATAAATAAATAAAAACCCCTGCAAGTTACATTCCAAAGTAGGAAAGCTTTGAGGCCATGTTTTGGGTGTTTGAGGGGAACTTGACTTCACATGTAACAATGTTTTTAAACAAATATTCATGCATTTATGAATCAATCGCTGTGATAATTAATATTACTGTCAACAGGATCTGGACTCCATTAAGAGCCTTGCCTGATCAAGATTACCTTATTAAGTTAGTTGATGTGGGAGCACAGAGAGACCCACCTTGAACCTGAGGTACACTGTTCCTTGGGCTGGGCTCCATAAAGGAAACGGTGAGCTGAGCACCAGCGTTTATCTCTTTCTGCTTTCTGACTGTGTATGCAATGTGACCAGCCACTTCCTGCCCCAGCCACCATGACCTCCCCACCATGAAGGACTATACCCTTGAACAGTGAGTGACCTAAAATAAGCCTTCCCTTCCTTAGTTTGCATTTGTTAAGGTGTTTGGTCACAGCAACCAGAAAGGTAATTAATATAATGATATGACCAAAAATTAAGTATTTTCAATAACATGAGAAATAAGCATGCTTCTTTCCTAAGGCAGAAGCAATCAATAGAAGGCGATGTATCCTTTTATTGATTAGTTAGTTGGTTGGTTAATGGAGACAGGCCCCCTGGGAGGTGAGAAAGCAATGCAGAAGTACCTGGGAAGGTTAACTTTGTATGTAGGATGGTTGATCTATGTGGCCAGAGGCAGGAGGGATAAAAGACAAGTGGAGACTGACTTCTGCATGTGAGGTGCAGGCGTGGAGAGAGGGGAGCTCAGGAATTTGCTGTGGAATTGCTTCTATTTTCCCTTTCTCTGTTTCATCTTTGTTCCCCATGACCATTGTGTTCCTCCTTACTGAGGTTTCAGTAAATTACTCCCTGGNNTCTCCAGCCATTCATCTCCAGCACGTGGCATGTGATTCCTATCTTGGGATTCAGGCCCTTCCCTTACATTAGCTTTGTTAACAGAGTACAGCGTCATACAGCTGGCCATGCATATGCTTCCATGGGCTTTTCAAGGCTGCTTCCAAAACACCTTCATTGTGAGAACGGACTGTACCAAAAAGTTAATTCCTGCTGTTTCAAAGGACTAGGAAACAGCTCCAAATGGCCAGCATTAGTTCTGGTATATTCCAATCTGTGCTCAAGAGTTGTTCTATTTCCTGTGCAGTCAAAGGACCCCATTACCAGCCTTCTGCACAGAAAAGCCTGTGAAACCACCACCCCCTGCCAGCATTCTGTAGAATTTCTTGTTTTGCAGCCATATAAAGCCCTCTGTTGTTCCCCTTAACAGCCAGCTAAGCTGCCCTGTGAAGCGAGGGCAAAGGAGGGTGTGTAGTTCTGTCCTCCTCTCTCCTTCCAAGTGTACAAACCTTCCAGCAACCAACCTTACCTTTTATGTAAATTATATTTAGCCAGTTATTTTAAGTTTTAATTGCTTTGTGGTCCTTGACTCCCAGAGAGGGGGAGAGGGGATTGGAAAGGGTTTTTAGATGTCATGTACCAAAGGAAAGTGTCTGCATTCCTTCACCCTCTTCTCTAAAGCCTCTGACTTTGCTAGAGGCTGTCCCCTAAGTCTGCATTTGATATCCTTATTCAGGGGGAAAGTCCTAGAAAGATTAGCCACTCTAGTCTGTTTCCTGTGCTGTTGATCCACTCNTCAGTGTGTTGATGGGGAGGAAGCATCCTTAGCGTCCCGTCTAGATGGGGGATGTAGTTTTGTCATCCTCATTGTGGTTAATTTCCTGTCCTAACGTTAACTATCCTAATTAGTGATGTTATAAGATAGTACTTGGCAGGATTTTACTGTGGAATTGATGAACATCCAGTGCTCCAGATGGCAGGATGGTTGATCTGCAGGCTTTCCCATNTGTAAGACACGTAGGACCCTCACTGTGTGTGGTGTCAGCAGGCAATGTGTGGGTCTAAGCTGAGAACCAGTGAAAAGAATGACATGCATCACTTAACTGTGAATAGCCTGACCTGTGATACCCATCTGCATCTACCTATGCTAATTACCCCTCAAATCCTTCCAGTAA
>LZPO01034890.1:172223-189105 GCA_001675575.1 Neotoma lepida | reverse complement strand
GTGATCTGCGTTATCTGTTGGCTCAGGCCACACCAAGCTCCTACAACCAGGATCAGAGTAATCTAAATGACCCTCACAGTCAGGGGCTCCCAAGCTTCCACAACCAGGATGGAGATACCTAATANTCTAAATGACCCTTATAATACTGCATAGCCAGAGGCTCCCCCAAGCTCCCACAGCCAGCACCAGAGGTGGCTAGTAGCCCAAATGACCTCGAGGCTATCTGTATGACCAAGTCCAGGCCAGATTCTTCCCTAGGCCCTTAAGCTAACACAGGTAGCCTACCTCTAGGACCCATCTTCTTGGAACAAATATGTACCCCAAGTTGGGTTTCAATGTACTTAGCTTCCTTGTGCACCAGGGATTGTATTATACCAGGAAACTTTTNCCCAAATTCTACCATGTTTGATTGTGTTAGGAATAAACTGCCTGGCATCAGACTCCCCAGGGTCTTGATCCAGGTGGATGAAGTCAATCTGAACAGAGTTTTCATTCTCACCTCTTCAGGGTTTGCTTCCCTGCCTGTTGTGACACCTGCAGGATCCCCTTCATGACCCAAGAGATGTGGTGGTCTCCAGGGGATCTTCTCAACCAGAGTTGTAATCCCTCTATGTGGGACATATGCTCTGGTTTGCCATGGTCTTCAGAACTCCCTAATGGCCTAAGACTCAGGTGTTTTTTTCTCTTTTCGTTTGTGTACCTATAAAAGAAGCCGGAAGTAATCAGTTGAAGGTTTAAGCAATGTCTCTACAGAACACAGAACTTCCCACATTACTGTACACAATTTGGTTGTTTTGTTTAACCTCCTCCTTCCATGAGCATCTGAAAACAATTACATATTTAATGAATCCAAGTGTTTACTCTCGAGGGTCACAGAAAAACTGTCAGAATCGCTACAGTCAGTGCATTTTTCATCCTATAAATAAGATAAACATACCCTCCTCTTCTTCATCTTGCATGCTGCCTGCAGACCAAAGCAGGTCCTAGGACTGGATCGTGTTCCTCCTCTTGAAGCTGTGTGCATTTCTGCATGTTTCCAGGTTACAGATGCTTGTCGTTAGTACTGGATGAAGCACTTTCTCCAGAACTAGGGGAAATAAACAGCTCACATTTAAAGAACACTCTGCCCTGTATTGGTCCTCCAGCTTATGGCCGTGAAGCTGTTTGGTGAGCTTCAGATCTGGAAGGTTCTTTATGAGAGACTGTTTGGATTGTGTTCTGTGATAATGTTGACTCTTGCAAAGCCCAGCCTGAAGTAGCTGGGACAAGATTGTCAACAAAGCCAGGGAATCCCAGAGCTAGGAAGGCTCTCCCCAGCTTCCCTTTCTCTGGCCCCACATCCGAGGAAGAGGATATACAGACATTCAAGACAGACAGCTGCTCATCCTATTTTTGTGATATAGCCGAGAGTGGAGGTCCTGTCTGTGCTAAGGAGAAAGGGCACATCTAATAGTCCTGTTTAAGGCTTATAAAACATGAGTAATGCGGAGAAAGTTCCCCTCCTTCCTGGGCAGTTGATGGGATAAGGGAGTCACTTGTGACATTTCAAAACCTGAAGGATGCTGGAATTCAGCTTGGTTTATTTTGAACTATTTTAAAAAAGGGTGCTACTCTTGTGGCATTTATCTAAGTCACTCAGACATTAAAAAACTCAACATAGGACTAGGGGCAGGCAGCTACCATTAAAATAAATGATGACAGTGGGGTCCGTGGTTTAAGAGTACTCAGACTTAGTTAAACAAAGACAGTACTGCCTAAACAAAGTGCTCTACTGGCTATATTTGGCCAATAATCAATATGTGCACAGGAAATTATGAAAGGTTTTGAGTAGTGATCACAGAAGCATAAAGTACCACCTAAGATATACTTAAAATTTTCATTTCTCACAAAATATATTTTAATATGTTTATTAATTATTTCCTTTTAAAAATATTATTTGTATGAGTGTTTTGCCTGCATGTATGTCATCTAATGTCTGTGTACCATGTGCATGTAGTATCTGAAGACGTAAAAAAAGAGCACTGGGTCCTCTAAAACCGGAGCTACAGACAGTTGTGAGCTGCTGTGCGGGTGCTGGGAACCGAGCCGGAGCCCTCTAGAAGAGCCCCCGGTGCTGCTCATGGCAGAGCCATTGTTCAGCTCCTCATTTATTATTTCTAATCTGGATATTCTTGTCTTGGCTGTTCCTTTCCAAAAAGTAGATAATTTGCCCTAGGTCAATTAAGGTTAGCTATGAACTCACTTCAGAAGTGAAGCTGTAGGTGAACTAAGAATGGTCTTGCCAGAGCATGCTTTTAGAAAGGACAGTCCCTGACCTTGTAGGACCCTCAGTAGATTATGTAAATAACTGTCACAGCCCTGCATTCCTACCTACTGTGCTGTTACTGGCACTCTGTCATTGTGTGCTGACACAGCCCCACCATCAAGTCTTGGCAGATGACATGTTTCTGAAGACCATGGCAAACCAGAGAGCATATGTCCCACATAGAGGGATTACAACTCTGGTTGAGAAGATCCCCTGGAGACCACCACATCTCTTGGGTCATGAAGGGGATCCTGCAGGTGTCACAACAGGCAGGGAAGCAAACCCTGAAGAGGTGAGAATGAAAACTCTGTTCAGATTGACTTCATCCACCTGGATCAAGACCCTGGGGAGTCTGATGCCAGGCAGTTTATTCCTAACACAATCAAACATGGTAGAATTTGGGNAAAAGTTTCCTGGTATAATACAATCCCTGGTGCACAAGGAAGCTAAGTACATTGAAACCCAACTTGGGGTACATATTTGTTCCAAGAAGATGGGTCCTAGAGGTAGGCTACCTGTGTTAGCTTAAGGGCCTAGGGAAGAATCTGGCCTGGNCTTGGTCATACAGATAGCCTCGAGGTCATTTGGGCTACTAGCCACCTCTGGTGCTGGCTGTGGGAGCTTGGGGGAGCCTCTGGCTATGCAGTATTATAAGGGTCATTTAGANTATTAGGTATCTCCATCCTGGTTGTGGAAGCTTGGGAGCCCCTGACTGTGAGGGTCATTTAGATTACTCTGATCCTGGTTGTAGGAGCTTGGTGTGGCCTGAGCCAACAGATAACGCAGATCACNAGGTAATCACCTCCAATTCCCAGCTTTCTGGATGGAAGAACTGGTTTTAAACCTTTCCCATTGGAAAGACAATCCTGTAAGCTTAACATTCCTGGTTTCTCAGGAGATCTGTGGNCACAGGACCTTCATGCTGTGCTCCTTGAAGATGTCACTGAAGGAGCAGTACTGATTGTCACCCTGGGCTGCATAATAATAAATCCCAGCTCAGAAGCAGAGGATTTCTTGGCTCATATAACTGGGTTAGAGCAAACCACTGTAAAAATCCCAGCTGAATGGCAGGGACTTGGTACTTGAATTGGCCCCTGACATAACTAGTATTCTGTCTCTGCTCCTCTGACCTCCGTTCCCTTATGCAACACAGCATATGGCGGCTGTGACCCAGTGACCCCAACACATAAGGGTCTCTACCTCCTCTTCATTTTCTTCCTTCTTCCCTTCTCCTCCTTCAGGAAATCCATAGAAGAGTGAATCTGGTTTGCCTGATTTGTGTGCCCAAAGCCTCTTGCTTGGAACAGTAGCTGTTGACAGATGGTGGGTTGGGGAGGCCTGTCATGGAATGGGGTATATGATTGTCTGACCCTGAGTCACCTGTCCCCCACACTTGGGTTTGTAAATGGGATTGGGCCCTATTAATAAGAAGAGGGGGATTCACCTCTTCTAATCTCTCAGATTCCTTGAAGGCTGGGCCTCCCTGCTTTGGATCCCTACTTCTCATACGACCAGGGAGTGTTCTGTGACAAAAAAAATCCTGTTGCATGTTTTGCAAGCTGCATGCTCTTTGGGCTGAATTCTTGGGGATATTATTTTTACACCTGGCCAAACCGAGTTATTCTATACCTCTTAAAAGTTTGTGTTAGGCTGAGAAGATGGCTCTGTGGTTAGAGAACGTGCCACACAAGCATGAGGACCCGAGTTCAGATCCCTACAACCCACATAAAATGCTTGGTATTTGCCATTCCAGCTTCAAAAGCCAGAGACAGGGTCTCCGGAGCAAAGCAGCTAGAAAGACTAAGTAAGCGTCTGTGACCTCTGGGTTTGACTGAGAGACCTGCCTCAATATGTAAGATAGAGGAGTAATTGAGAGTGATTCTTGACACCAGCCTTGGGTGTGCACACACACACACACACACACACACACACACACACACACCTGTGAACAAACAACAACAAAAGATAGGCTTTGTGCTGTAAATTGATGCGTTCAGATATTCTGGATTGAGAAGAGTTGAGTCACTTAGCCCATCACTCTAGAAAAGCAGCAATTACTGCCTTGGGCTGCTTGTGAGGGACGTGGGACTTTATTTTAGGAAGAGGACAGAAACCAACTGCTCTATGAATGTCACAAGAAGCGACTTTTGGCTACTGTAGCCTGTGAAAGGCAAGCAGTGCTAAGAAGGAACCAGTGATCCCAATAGAGGAATTCAAAATTCCATCAGCTCCAGGTTAGTCTTTTTGGCTAATCTGGCATAAGTACAGCATAATTTCAGATAGCTTAAAAATCATGTTCCCATATTAATTGGTCTGTGTTTTCCAAATGACTTAATTTGTTTTATCCAAACAGTATAAATATAAATGTAGGCTTTCCTTTCATTCTTAGTTTTTCTAAGGCTAACTTGTAAGAATGCTATGAAACTAAGACAAACTTTTAAAACTTGGTGTAATGGGAGATACTTGTAACCCCAGTACTTGGTAATGGAAGCAGGAGGAGCAGGAGTTCAAGGTCAACCTCAACTACATAATCAAGTTTAAGGCCAGCCTGGGCTACATGATTTATTATCCCAACAAACAACAGATGGCTAACCTTTTTAGGGTACCACTTCAGCCACCCCTCTCCCCAAAGAGAAAGTTAGTCCTTCCTGGTTCTATGAAGTCAGCTGATCTTGAATCTAAAAGCTCAATAAACATAGTCTGTGTATTTCTCAGAAATACTATAGAGGGGATTGTTCTGTTGGCTGAAAAGTCATTAACAGGCCTCTAATGACATATTACTGCTTCTTTTTTAAATTACATATTTTATTTAATGTGTACATGTGTATACCTGAGTATATGCATATGCACCATGTATGTTCAGAAGCCCTGGGTGGTCAGAAGAAGCATCATAGTCTCTAGAACTGGAATTACAGGCTTGTGAGCCACTGTGTGGGTGCTGGGAACTGAACCTGGGTCCTCTGCAAGAATAGCAAATGCTGTTAACCACTGAGCCATCTCTCCAACACCTTTTTCTTCCTTCCTTCCTTCCTTCCTTCCTTCCTTCCTTCCTTCCTTCCTTCCTTCCTTCCTTTCTCTCTATCTCTCTCTCTACCTCTCTCTCTATCTCTCTATCTTTCTGTCTGTTTTCTAACTATGCTATCTACTTAAACTTGAAAGATTAGAATTAATCTTGTTTTGTTTAGTGAATTAAATTATCCTACAATTTTTTTTAAAGACAATTTCACTATGTAAACCAAGCTGGCCTTAAGTCTCAGAAATCAGCCTGCCTCTGCCCCCCAATGCTGAGATTAAAGGTGCGTACCTCGTGTCCAGCACAATAATAATTTTTATTGGTTGCTTTGATGTAGTCATTGTATAGGAGGCGGCTAAGACTTTTTCATCATGCATAAACAACATGAAGTTTCATTTTNTTCATACTTACATGATTTTATAATACAAGGTCTAGTTAAACCAATCAAGAATAATACAAATGAAAACGCTAAACAGAAAAAAAAATGTATTTTTCTAGTGTGGAAACGTATTATGTGTTCAATTCATACTTAAGTCTAGAATCTCCCAGAGGGTGTGGGCTTTATTTTTGGATTACTTGTGAAAATCTTAAAAGATAAATGCTGACAAAATATCTTGTCTTTATAACTTAGACTCTTAGAGGGAAGGTGCTTTCTACAAAGGGCAGGAGTTGATTCCTACAACAGACATTTCATCTGATCATCAAACCCTACTCTAGTAAGGTTGGATTTATTTCCTGGTCCCTGGCTGTGATGGACCAGCAGGGACTGAAGTGTTGATCTTAAGCTGTTGAGAGGTAGCTCCCCCTGCAAACCTCCATCCTGCTTGGTTAGGTGCTGGAGTTTATCATTTGCCTCTCTTGTCTCTCCATGTTCCATCTAGTACAAATACACAGGAAAGACAGACGGCAGGAGAATCCTGTTACTAAGGCCTTCCTGTTGATTCTTCTTCATCATTGTATTGGAACAGCAGCTTCCTTGTGATAGCTTACCTGCCCAAATTTATCATTTCAAAAACATTGTTTAGGGAGCTAGTGAGGTGGCACACTGGGTGAAGGCTCTTGCTGTTGAGCCTGTGGGTCTGAGTTTGATCCCCAGAACCCACAGGGTAGAGAGAACCCAATCTGTGAAACTGTCCATGCACCCAACCCACACACCCTGCTGCATATATGCAGGTGCAGGCACACACACACACACACACACACACACACACACACACAATAAATAAATAAATGTGGTAGAATTTGTTAATGAATCTAATTTAGTAGTGTTTAGCATAACCATGTCACTGTCAATGACCATCAGTTAATTTTAGGACTTTTTGTTACCCCAAAAGAATCCCTTGACTGTGTGCAACATTCGCTTCCCATTTTCTGTCTCCACTCAGCTGGTATCAGACACTAATCCACTTTCTATCCTGATGGAATTTGCTGATCTAAATATTTTGCATAGACAAGGTCTTAACAATATATGACCTTTTGTGACTGGCTTCTTTCATCTAACATAAGCTTTAGAGTTGAATGTATCAACAGCTTATACTTTAAAATATATGGATATATGTTATGGACATGAAATATTTGTTTATTCATCAGAATTAAAAATTTAAATCTATTTAAATTCATTGCCTACTTTTCTTTCTTTTTTCCTGTGTGTATGTATTTGTGTGGGTGTGGGGGTGTGTGTGTATATGATTATGTAGGTATGTATGGGGGGATGTATATATGTGGGAGGAGTATGTGTTTATGTTTGGGGGATGTGTGTGTATATGTGTGTGTATGACTATATGTGTGTGTATGTATGTGGTGTGTGTGTGTGTGTGTGTGTGTGTGTGTGACTATGTATCTATGTGAAGGGGTTGTGTGTATGTGAGGGGAGTATGTGTGTATGTTTTGGGGATGTGTGTGTATATGTATGTGTGCATGACTATATATGTGTGTATGTGTNTGTGTGACTATGTATCTATGTGAAGGGGGTGTATTATGTGGGGGGAGTATGTGTGTATGTTTGGGGATGTGTGTGTATATATGTATGTGTATGACTATATATGTGTGTATGTATGTGTGTGTGTGTGTGTGTAGGTCAGAGGAATCTGTTCTCTCTATCATGTGGGTCCCAGGGATTGAACTCAGTTCCTCAGATTTGGCAGCAAGCACCTTTACCCTCTAAGTCATCTTGTGGCCCCATTTTCTACTTTTCCACCAACTGTTGATATGTTGTGATATATTTTCTGATGTGCTGTGGCCTGCAGGTTTGATGTCAGTTCCCTTGAAGGACAGATGACTTTTGCCAGGACAGTGGGGCTTGAGCAGTGGCTCAGCTACTAAGACTCTGTACAGCTCTTGCAGAAGACCTAAGTTCAGATCCCAGTGTCCACGTCTGGCAGCTCCATAGGATCTGATGCCCTCTTCAGGCATCTGTGGACAGTTGCATTTGTGTGCACAGCCACTCGTGTGTATACACACAGTTTACAGTTTTGTCCCATTTTGTTCATTATTTTTTCTTACCCTTTCTTCTATTGAATAATCTCATCACTACTTTTGGAAAANAACCCGCTCTAAATTGAGAGACAGCATTGAAGCATTGCCAGCCAACCACACTGCGTCCCAGCCTGTGTGGATCCGATCCTGGACTCTGCATTCAGTTCTGTTGATTGACATCACTCCCCATGTCAGTGTTTTAGTGTCCTAATTACTTTAGCCTTCCGGTCAACTGGGAGCAGAAAGTATGAGTTTTCACCTTTGTCCTATGTCAAGATTGTTTTGTCTATACATATCCCTTGAGTTTCCATAAGGATTTTATAATAGTTATGTCCATTCTGGCAAAGGAGCAGAGGGGGTCAGTGACTGATTAAATTTTCAGTAATATTTTTCATATTCTTTAGTCATGAAGCCTATCCCTGAGGAAGATGTCTGGTGACCCATCCTATCATCCTCTGCATTATTCTTTCAAGGGACAGAATCTGTCACTGAACCTAGAGCTAGGCTGGTGGCCAACCAGCTCCAGATACTTTCCTCCCACAGTGCTAGGTTACAGTGCACACATGACCACACTGGCTTTTCATGTGAGTACTGGGGATATCTACAACACAAAGTGCTTTACCACAGAAGACCTCCCAAGCTCCCTTAGTTGTCTTTCATCTCTGTCACTGTGGTGGTTTAAGTGTGGTATGTCTCCTTGGCTTGCAATATTTGAACAATTGGTCTGCAGTTGGTGGTGTTCTGTGGGGAGGTCTGAAGGAAGTAGGTCCCTGAGGGCAGGATTTGAGTTTTAAGCCTCACTCTACTTTCAGTTCGTTCTCTCTGTTTCATGTGTCCAGTTGAGGACGTGAGCCTCCTGCTCTGGTCACCATGTCCACTGCTGTGACTTTCTGCCATGATGGACTCTTATCTCTCTGGGTAAACACTTCCTTGTATGTAATTATCTTGATCAGTGATTTTTGGTTTTTTGTTTTTTCACAGAAACAGAAAAGTGACTAACACATGTAGCCTCTGCCCAATTAACATAGAGGTCAGCTCTGTAGGTAAAATGTTCCTTAAATGTCTTAAGCATATCTTTCCCAGTTGCCACAGGGGAATTTCTGCTTATGTATAGAGACATGTCTTCAATATCTAGTACTTTGTATTTCTATCTTTCTGTCACTCACTTCTTATACAGAGACTCAGGCCAGTCAGAGGGGAGATAAAAAGCCCTTCCTAAGTTCTTTCTCAACATGCATATGCCTTGGGTAGGGTCTTCCAGTGTCCCACACGTGTCAAGGGTCTTTCCAAAGTTCTCGCTGTCATTGTCAACAGACTTTGTAAGCATTTGGCTACATTCATGCTCAGCCCACTGGTATTACCACCTGGGGAGACTTGGATGTTAAATATTTGCCTGTAGCCAGGCTATTCACAGTGAGGGCTTTGAGTCAAAAGAGATGTCCTCTGCTCTCTCAAGCAGAGCTTTACTGAGAACCAAGGAAAGAGCAGGCTGGGGAGGCTTGTGAGGGCTCCAGCCACTGTCTCTCCAGCAGTGGCTGAGCTGCTGGGATTTATAGCTCCCAGACCTCCAGGTATATTGTTTTTAAGGCTTCCTTGGAGTTGGGGCAAAGGGCTAGGAATTCTGAAGTCGAAGCACCATGAAACCAAAGTTTCTACTGAGGTTTTGTGTTGTTTTGTTTTGTTTTTAAGCATTACCTGAGCTGTTGGTCATATTGAAATATTTTTCAGGGTCATACAGAGGACTTTTTGCCATGGTGTCTTTGTTCTTGTGGATGAATGGAGCTCAAAGGATGTTACATCATCACTTTTCTATCTTTATTTTAAACTTGCATTTTCTCTTAGGACAGATGAGACCAGACTAGCATGTGGAAATTCCTGGGGCACACTGAGGAGTGAGCACAAGATTAATTTGGGATAAGGAGTTTCTAGACAAAGGAAATGGGCAGATTTCACTGTTGTCCCTTTAAGTTTTCACTGGTGCAGTGTGATAGGCAGCCTCTGGAGCTGGGAAGAGTAGGTGGATCCTACATTCTTTTGTTAAAATGCTGTGTTCTATGAAACTGTGGTGTCTGATTTCCCATCCCGTAGCAGATAAGGAAAACACGTATTAAAGCAGACAGACAAGTAACTAGCAGTGTGAGATAAGATTTTGATATAAGACATTAGATAGATGGTCAGTGAGGACACACCAGTCACCCCCAGTCATCACTTTTCATAGGCTGTGTCTATGGTAAAATGGAAATGCTAATTTACACTCATATTCTTGGCTTTTTGCAACTGATAATGCCTCATGTATTTTAGCAATTCTTTCTGTCAAGAATTGGTACAATGTTTAAGGTCTGATACTTAAAATTGTAGACCCCCATTTACTCAGCACATCTGTGGCAAGAAATATTATATTCTACATACAAATGATACTCCAATGAGCCATCTCTGTCTTCTTGGTGACAGATTCCATTGATGGAAAAGATTCAGTAACAATCCGACTCCATGCATAATGGGAACCACAGCCTCTTACAAGCTGAGATGNCCACAGTGGACAGTTTCAATGTGAAGACACAGGTGGAAACATGATTCACCATCTTGAAAACAAAGCACTGGCACACAGTAGTTTAGTTTTCCCCACTCCCTGTACCAAGTCCTTCGGGTTTGTAAGCAGTACTAATGCCTCTGCACAAAGCAGAACACACATCAGTCTGTTGCTGAACACAGCATTTGTGAGTTTCTAGCTGCATAAGATGCTATGGGTTAACTGATCTCTTCAGAACAAGGTCTGGGTAATACCTGTGTTATCTCAGGACACTATGAGGACAGGTCATTCAACATGTCACCGAAGCAGAGAGAGATNTGGAGTGAACTATTGACAGAGTCTCAGCAGCAGGGTAGAGCAAGATTCCCCATGCAAACAGTGAAAAGTGATCTCANAGGAGCTGTCCGCTTAAACCACGTGGAACGTGAGTCCCTTTAGCTGACATCATGGAAGCTGGTTTGGTGGAAACATCTTGGGGATCAAAGAGCTACTTGTAGCAAGAAAGACAGAAAAACTGTAAGTGTTTCCTATTGGATGTGGTCTAGATATAAGGCCCACTCTTCAAAGCCCACATCATACATAGCACATTGTCAAAAGCCTGTGTTCAAAGGCTTCCTAAGACCCCTATCAAATCATAGGATGCTTAGGTGAGCTGAATAGCACATATAGGCCAACAACTTCCATATATATATATATATATATATATATATACATATGTATGTATATATATACATATCTCATTCCAGGGGGTGGGGTCCTAAGGACTTTCTGTTGGTGGTAGGTATTACATAGAGAAATACATTTTAAGAAACACAGTTGTAAAAGGGTGTACTTAGTAATGTAGGGGTGGCTACTGATATGAGTATTTACCAGGGAGTTACATACAGAGACAGACAGACACCTTGCCAAATCACAACTATTTCCCTGAGATGATTTTTCTCAACTCACTCTTTAACTCTAGTACAGTAAAACCCGAAGACAGTATTATTAAAATGCTGGAGTACATTTGAGTGGCATGTCCTTCCTTAGAGAAAGACATTGAGACCCTAAAATTCCTGGATTAAAAACTATTCTGAAGGCCAGGGAAATGGCTCAGTGGGGAAAGTGTTTGCCACCCAAACATAATGACCTGAGTTTGCTCTCTGTCATCCACATAAAAACTGAGCCTGGCAGTAGGAGCTGTAATCCAAGAGATAGGTGGGTGATGACAGGAGGCTCCCGGGGGCTCCCTGGGACTCTCTGAGTTCAATGAGAGAGACTGTCTCAAAAAATATGGTGGAGAAGGACTTAGGAAGATGCACAGTGTTAACCTTTGGTCTCTATATGCACTCTACATAGGCACCTGTAGACGTGAATACACACACACGTGCACACACACACACACAATTCTACTGGATTGTCATATATTTTGTAAATACCTTATAAATATATTTCCAGTGCTATTCATAAGGTTGCTATCTAACCATGAGGCACCAGTACCAATGTGGGTGTCCATTTAGCTATTAAAACTCTTTCATTTCTTCTTGCAGTGTCCTGGCAGGTTACAATGGTACCATCTTCGCATATGGGCAGACAGGCAGTGGCAAGACATTCACCATCACAGGTGGGGCTGAGCGCTACAGTGACAGAGGCATCATCCCAAGGACTCTGTCATATATTTTTGAGCAGTTGCAAAAGGTAAAGAAAAAAGTTCCCATTTTATTTGATATATTCAGCAGATATACACAATGGTGAGGAAGTGTGCTAGGCATCTATTACACAGAGCCCACTTGGGAATGTGCTATTGTAGAAAAGCTCTGGCCTTCACAATTAAAGAAAGGTTCAGACTTTGCTGGAGGAATGGAAATTAAGAAGATGCTTATCCTACCAGGGCTAGGACTTCATCCAAGGCTGAGGCTCTATTTGAGATGCCTACAGGACTTAAAGAGAGAGAGAGCTTTTGCGGTAGAGTGGGAGTTGGTGTGATGGATGCTGTGTGTCTGGGTGTGTGGGTGTGCGTGTGGGGGGGTGGTACAGAAGTTGAGGTTGGAGGTCCTCTATTGCTCTCCACTGATTTTGTTTGGTTTTTGTTTCTTGAGGTAGGGTCTCCTGCTGGCCCTGGGCTCACTGATTTGACTGTCTGCTCCGTGGACCTGGGGGTTGTCCTTCTCTTCCCCCAGCCTAGCATTAGGGTTACTGCCATTCACAACCACATCCAGCCTTTCACATGGCTTCTGGGCATCTGAATGAATCTATAGGCTGGCACAGCAAGCACTTTACCCACTGAGCCACCCCCCCTCAGAAACACCTTTTACCAACTAGTATCTTACACTCTGCAGTTAGAAACCCTTCTACTAAAACATATCTTCCTCTAGCCCCTAAAATACNGAATCTATCAGATGGCATGATTGTCACTTTCTCATGGTAACAATAGAAGCTGGAGGAATTTGCTCCAGCTTCTATAAACCCCACTGCAGTGAACATAATCATATTCTAGAGGCATTCCCTGTCTCTACTGTGTATGTCACCTACTTATGAATGTTTTGCCTGTATGCGTGTCTGTGTACTACACATATGCCTGGTGCCCACAGAAGCTAGATGAGTGTGTTAGATCCCCAGAAACTAGAGTTAGGATGGTTTTGAGAAACCATATAGGTGCTGAGAATTGAACCCAGGTCTTCTGTAAGTGCAACAAGTGTTCTAAACCACTGAGCCATCTCTCTCGTCCCCATGTATGGCTTTTTAAATACAACATATATTGTAACTAGCAAACTAGGCATCTTTATTCCCATTTTACAGTTGGAAAAACTGAGCCTCTATTGAGATATTTTTCTCTGGGCCCACATCTTACAATAACCGGCCCACAGCTCTGTAAGCCAAACTGCTTCTGTGCCTTGCCTCCACTTCCTTTGTAGCTCAGATCGGCTCTGTTTTGTTGGCTGTGTTTGAATCCATTTCCTGTGATGAGTCACTTAACTTCTGTGGGTTTNTGCTTTCCATTTTCTGAAAGCAAGGGTTGGACTGTTCTGGAAGCTCTCTGTCTCCCTCCCACCTCCAGCAAGTCCTTGAATTCTGTATAAATGTCTAACTGCGTTGTTGTAACAGTCACTCTGGATTTCCCTACTGAATGTTATTTGCATTTTGAGTTGCAAAGAGGAGAAGAAATTGCTGAGATCTGCATAATTCTAATTGCCATCCATAAAGCAGCAATTATCCATTAGTTCAGCTCTTCTCTCACTAGCCAAGAGTGCCAACTGTGTGAGCCCGGGAGAGTGGAGGAGGAAGGGCAGAGTGGCCTGTCTGCCACATCCAGAGCCCTTCTCCTCCTCTCCTCCTGTATTCCTGACACTACCTGTTTGCCTTGTCCACACCTTTCACAAACAGGAGCTATAATTTCCAATGGCTTTTGTTGCCATGGACCAAAGTAGAAAGCTGTCATCTTGGAAGGATGGGCAGGGTTGTGTAGGCTGTCAGGGTTCTGAGGATGTGTGCCACTGATGCCATGTGGCTTCATGTCTCAATGTCATGGAGCTGCTGTGGGGTGACAAACATATGGTTATTTTAAGATCTTGGGCTGGAGAGATGGTACACCAGTTAAGAGTGTGCCCTGCTCTTGCATAGACCTCGAGTTTTGTTCTAAGCACCGGGCAACTCACAACTGCCTGAAACTAACTGCAGGGGATCCAATGTCCTCTTTCAGCCTCTGCAGATACTACATTCTCATGCGTATACCCACAGAGACAAACTGGTATTTAAAAATAATAAAAACAAATCTTTAAGTTCTTGGTACTCTGGGTATGCTTAGTTCNTGATCATTATTACCATATCATTAATAGTCACATATGCAAATACTTAATGATCATTTACATACTCATTAATATTCATATGTTCCATGTGGCCTATGATACCTGGCCAGTTTCAGAAAATCTTCGGAAGCTCTCAGAACCAATGAAGCCAATTTCCTTGGGTAGGTTAAATAGAATAAACAAATCCTCTCCTTGGGAAGTATGCTTTGTCTCTTCTAAAATATTCCCTGCTTACCAAAGAAGTCTACAAGTCTCCAGGGCACTGACCATCTGTCAGGGTTGTTGGGAGATCCCTTTGTCATTGATGTCACTCTAAACCTTGTTTCGTTCTGAATCATCCCAAGTAATTTCCTCGACTTGGAGAAAGCCCACCAGACCAACTGACAGCCAGGGAAACTGAAATGGACCAGTTTCTGCCATGGGCCACACACATTCGTTATAATCACAGTGGATTGTATTAAAACAAGCCGGTGACTTAAAATGCCCCATGAAGTGTGTCCACACTGGAGACTAGAAAACAGACTGGAGTCAGAGGCTCCTGCTGATTGCCCTGGATCAGAGAGCTCAGCGTGAGACTAAAGCCAAGTCCTTCTTCAAGATGAGCTAAGACCCCAGTGCACCCTGTGTTGTGAAAGGCCTGGGAGGGAGAACATATTTCCACTGGATTTGGTAGGATTCCATTTGATTCAGAACTCGCTTCTCCTTACATTGGAGCATTGTGAAGCTCAGATTTGTTTGGGGCAGAAGAAATGTCTGTCTGCAGGAAACACATGTGTTACATTACAGTCTGGCAACCCAGATGCTGAAAAGGACCAAGAAAGGTAGCTCGCCACATCACTCAGTGAGATCAGAGTGTGTATGCCAGAAAAACTGTAGGAGTAGAAGCTGGAGGAGCCAAGGCGTTGTCCTTATCCCCAGGGCAGTGGGCTGGCCATTTTCCTGACTTCTTATCCTAACTCTTAAGAAGGAAGNGTCCCCATTACAGATGATGGCTCAAGTTTACTGTTCTTTTCGTGTGTCCATTCCTTTTATATTCTTGTATTATTTTAGCTACTTTGACCAGNGCTGTAACAAAATATCCAACAAAAACAGCTTAAAGTAGGGTGTATTTTGCCTCAGTGTTTGAGTATGTAAGTGCACTNTGTGGGAAGGGCATGGTGGTTGGAACATGACCTGACTGGTCACATTGTGTCCTCAGTCAGAAAGCAGAGTGATGAATGCGCTTAGTGCTTAGCCCCTTGCCTTCCTCCACTTACTCAGTTCAGGACTCCAGCCCATGGGAAGGTGGCATCCATATTCAGGGAGGGTTTTCCTTCCCCAGTTACACTTCTCTGGAAACCCATCACACTTAATTCTCCATTTGGAGGCTTTTAGACATAATACTTGAAAACAGTTATCAACAGCAGTAACAACAGAGACAGCCACAGTGGTTCACTGGTGCCCAGGTATTTTTGGAAAGACTTGAAATGTAGACATTCTTCTCTTATGTCAGTTTTTCAAGGTCAGGGGTATTTCATAACTTATTATCAGTATGAAACCATGTTAGAAGCACAGCTCCTCTAGCAAAGGGTGGAGTTTTGTTCCCAGCACCCACATTGGGTGGCTCACAACTGCCTGTAACTCCAGCTCAAGGGAATCCGATGCCCTCTTCTGGCCTTTGTGGGTACCTGCACTCATGTGCACGCACGTGCGTGCACACACACACACACACACACACACACACACAGAGAGAGAGAGTAAATAATTAAATCTTTTTTAAAAAAAGAATATAAAATTCTGAGTAATAGGAAAGTAAAGGAAAATTAATTATGATCAAAAATGGAAACTTTGGCTCCTGGTCTTTGAACCAAACTAATAACCTCTGCTCTTTTATGAATAGACTGTTCACAGAATGCAAGTTTNTTTTTNTTTTTTTTTTTTAGTAACCTTTTTNGGGGATCTGGAAAGCAAAAATTATATTTTATTCAGTTCTACAACCAGCTTGGCTCACTGCAAGTGTATATTGACATTTTATGTAAATGTGGAACCAATAAAAACTAACAGACTGAAGTTACTTGTAATCAAGGATATTGGCTATTACAAAAAAAAATAACCCACTTCATGCAGATGGCCACAGCAACTCAAAAGTGTCACGAACTGCAAATGTAAACCATGTAACGTGGAAAGGCAAAGGAGGGGAGCTGTGAGAGACGCCAAAGACAAACGGCACGTCTCTCTCTAGCCGGAACAGCTGTTTTCAGTCATTAAATAAAGCCTCTTCCTTCTCCACCCAGGACAGCAGCAAGGTCTACACGACACACATTTCTTACTTGGAAATCTACAATGAATGTGGCTACGACCTGCTGGATCCGAGACATGAAGCCTCCAAACTGGAAGATCTGCCGTGAGTAGCAGAGTACCAGACCCACAGGAAATGGTTTTCAGATGTTTGTTTTCATTGTTCCCTTTGCAATGTGCTGTGTTTCTGGTCTCGATCATAATTAGCAAATATTGGATAGCAGCATCTTTCTGTAATGAGCACGAGCGATGGGAACTAAGATTGCTTGAAACTCATTTTTTGGGGGAAATCTCTGTCTCAATGGGCATTTCAAGATTGGGGGCAGCACTTTACCCCTCCATATGAAGCTACACACTCCTTTAAATACTCCCTTCTTCCAAAAACAGTATTCAGTTTACGCAGCAGTAAAAGATAATCTGAGAGAGAAAGTAAAATGAGAAGTGTTCCCCAAATGCATCTCCGCTGCTGTTAGCACCAACCTTGATGACGCTTTGAT
>LZPO01034890.1:154332-170718 GCA_001675575.1 Neotoma lepida | reverse complement strand
AAAAAACAAAACAAAAAGTGTAAAGCTTCTTAGTGAGGATAGGAATAGCAGCATTATACAGAGTGCATGGGTGGAAAGACTGTGCTGAGGATGATGGGTGATGGTGTTAGGAGATGGGCCTCAGCTGTGTGCCAGCCCTGCTCAACACAGTTGCTGTCCTTATAAAAGAGGACATAGGTGCTGGCTTGTGCATTCTGTAGTGCTGAGGACTCCAAGAGAAGCTGATAGCTTATAGTTCAGAAGAGGGCTAAGCTGACTCCTTGATGTGGGACTTGGAGCCTCTCTGACGCTGATAACCATTTCTATTGCTTACAGTCTACCCAGTTTATTTCCTGGCTCAGCAGCTCAGATGCACTACAACATAATATCATCTAAAAGAAATCCCAGAAGCCACTGGCTCCAGCCTGAGGAAGGGCTCGAATGTCGGGTTTCTGGTTTGAGGTTCATTTTTGTTCTGATCAACTTTTTGTTTTNTANTCTCCAGGCTGACTTACATACCTGCAGATTAAATCTTGTTTAAATTGTTTTCAGTAGCTAGGCACTCTGGAGGCAGAGGCAGGTAGATCTATGTGAGTTTGAGGACGGCCAGGGCTACACAGAGAAACCCTGTCTTAATAAACAAACAAACAAACAAAAATTGTTCTCAATGTATTTAGAAGGCTGTTTGACACCATGTCCATAATGTAATAGGTTCACCTATAGGGCCTATGAACTCCCTAGCCCTGGGTTTTTGGCCAGGTTTACAGTGGGCCTCAAATCCCATTAGAAAGCCGCTGGTTACACCCGTAAAAATCATGCCACTTTTACACCCATGAAATTATCTTGCCAGACCAGTCATTATTGTAGCCAGCAAAGTTCACAGCTGGATACAACTACTGATAACTTTTCTTCCCCAACAGCCTGCATAGCACCTTCCAGAACTATGAAAGCTAGCCAGCAGGGAGAAATCTTCCGGATAAATATCAGCTTGATTTCTCCAAGTCCTCTGACCAGTGTGTGTAATGTCTTCAGCAATAGAATCTTACTGTCAAGTTCTGCTGGGCAACCAAGAGTGATGGCAATAACCTGCATTGTTTGGGATCCTCTGGGACTCACTCCCCTGACCAATAACTCATGGGGAGGTTAAAAAATTGTTTTCAATTAGGCTCATCAATACCCAACTGTTTGCAGACATTAAGCAATACTCCAGGAATGAAGAGCTTGTCTCTGATAAACAGAGAGGAGAGGTAAAGCTGAGATGTTTGAAGAGGTGGAGGAAGACTATGAGATAAGGATACAGTTGGATTACACCCCACACGTCAGGTTTGATTGGATTAGAATTGTAAGGTGAACCGCCAAAGGTTGGTTTCTTCCTTGTGACCTGGGACATAAAACCCAGAGAGGTTTCATTCACCCAGCATTTCAGAACAATTAATTGGCAATAGGCAACAGTTAACATCCAGACATTCACACTTTGATGCTAGAGTGGCAAGAGGGGTTTCAAGAGCCTTCATACAATGGGGCTGTGAGAATTAAGGAGTCCATTCAAAAGATTCCCATCACAAACTTCAGCACNTAACGATGAAGACTTTTGCAGATGTGACTTTGGGTCAGCCATACCACACTGTGTGTGTTTATTTATAATAAGTCTCAGGTGGGGTGTATGTGGCAAGGAGTATGTCTCTCTCGGCTTAGTAGTTTCCCTAGTGTCAGTGCCTTGATGTTTTTTTCAAAAATTATCTATGGGGCTGGGGAGGTGGCTCCATGGTTAAAGTGTGAGGAACAGAGTTTCGGATCCCCAGGACCCATAAATGCAGGGAGTTGTGGTGGCCAGCCTGTAATTCCAGCTTCAGAAGGCAGAGACAAGATCTCCAGAGCAAGCTGCCTAGGGAGACTAGCCATGTTAGTGAGCTCTGAGTTTGATTAAGAGGCCCGGCCTCGGTGAATAAGGAGGAAGAGCAGTGAAGGACGAATCTCGACACCCACATGCACACCCACACGTGGCAAACATGCCTGCATACACATGCACGTGTGAAGTTAACAAAAGGGAAATCAGCTAGTAAATTGCATCTGAGAGCTTGAGACAACGAGGGAGAAGAAGAATAGCAGACCATGTTCGTGTGAGTCCACTATACAGGGTAAGGCGCAGACAGGATGAGAAAGAGTGCCACTCCCTAAGAGTGATACAGTGTACAGGGTTCTGGAGTAGACACCAGGGGCTTCCAAATCCAGCCACAGCTAGAAACTTTAGATAAATTCTTTCATTTTTCTGTTTCTCTATACATTGTAGACATTGTATCAAATACTGTTTACCAGCCTTCTAATGTCCAACGTCTAAAGGTCTAGAATTGGTGACATTCACAGTGTGGCCTTTCCTGGTCCTTCTCCCACTTTACCCAAGAACAGTGATTTGGATATTTTCTAATGCTCCCATCTGGAAAAGAACAAGGACAATGATTCCATTCTCCCTGTGTCCTCTGCATCCCTGACTGTGCATTCTCCCTGTGTCCTCTGCATCCCTGAGCATGCATTCTCCCTGTGTCCTCTGCATCCCGGAGCATGCATTCTCCCTGTGTCCTCTGCATCCCTGAGCATGCATTCTCCCTGTGTCCTCTGCATCCCTGAGCATGCATTCTCCCTGTGTCCTCTGCATCCCCAAGCATGCATTCTCCCTGTGTCCTCTGCATCCCGGAGCATGCATTCTCCCTGTGTCCTCTGCATCCCTAAGCATGCTTGGGATTTAATAGTGACTGTCAATGCTGGTCAGTTGTTACTAGAAATGTTATGAGCTTGAGAGACTGTCCTTCAGTGGCTTGTCTTTCATTGCAGTGCGACACTGCTGATTCAAGTTAGAGGAGAACTCAGTGCACATGCACATAGACACACTAAGATATGCACATATATAAATCAATATTAAAATAAAAATTTGAATAAACATACACACACATATTGCCACTACAAAAATTAATGAAATCTGTCATAGACCTAAACATACAGTTCAAAAATAAAAATCTGGAGGATAACATGGAAGGAAAGATAGACAAATCTGGGTTAGGCAATGAGTATTTAGATATAACACCAAAAGCCTGATTCATGAAAGAAAAAAATACTGATAAGTTGAACTTCATTACAATAATATTTTGTTGTTCTGTGAAAGCCTCTTTTAAAAGAATAAATAAACAGGGCATGTGCTCAGAGAGAGTAACTACAAACACCTATATACAGAGTTTGTATCCAGAGCTGGAGAGATGCTCAGTGCTGAGAGCACTGGCAGCTCTTCCAGAGGAGCTGAGTTCAGTTCCCAGCTCCCACATGTCTGCTCACAACTGTCTGTAACTCCAGGGAATTTGGCATCTTTTGTCCTCCACAGGCTGTGCATGCTTGTGTTATACATACATATGTGCAGGCAAAACACAAATACACATAAAATAATAAGCTGTAAAAATGGATTTACATGCAGAATATGTAATAACTCTTAATAGGCAGAAAGGATAAAGCAATTGATGGTTTCAAATTGGACACAAGATCTCCCCAGCTATGTCTCTAACGACTAAATGCACAGATGAGAAGTTAGCAGATGCAAATAAGCTCAGCACCATCTGTAATTAAAGAAAACAACATCGACGAACCACTGTGTACCTGTGAGAATGGCTAACATCCCAGAATCTAACAGTACCAAAGGCTGGCGAGGTTGTAGAACAGTGGAAGTTCTCACTGCTGGTGGTAATGCAGAAGGGTGGTCACATCTGTGAGACCAACTGGAAGCATCTTAACAAACCAAACATCCATCACACAACATAGCACTCGTGTGCTCAGATATTCAACCCAAATGAGCTGAAAACTTAGATACACACAAAAACCTGTTCACGAGTATAAAGAGCAGCCGTATTCCTACTTGCCCCAAGCTGAGTGTAACCATGATGTTCCTCAACAGGATGAAGCATAAACTATGGTACATCCATACAGTGTTGACACAAAGGAAACTACTGAAGTCACAGAAAAAGCTTAAAGGTGTATTGCCAGTACAAAAGTCACTAAGAAAGCCTCATGTCCATGTTGCTGATATTATGGTAAAGACACAGTTGTAGATGGTAATATGATCATGTNTGTCAGAGCTGGAGGGAAATCAACAGAGGAATCATGAATGTGGAACTAGTCTATATAATTATCTGATGTGGTCACAGGGGACACAGGACACTATGTAGGTGCCAAGACCCAGAGAAGTCATAGCACAGAGAGGGACCCCTGTTGTGTGTAGGGCAGAAAACAGCCATCAGCAACAGAAAGAAACAAAACGATATAGCCAGCAAGTGGGATGAGGTTCCAGGAAACCTCACTCACACTGCCTAATTCCATCTCTGCAACATTCTTTGGGTACCAGAATGATAGAAACAGAACAGGCCAGTAGAAAACAGGAATTGTCAGGTAGAGGGTGCAGATGGTTGTATAAGAACAGCGTGAATGGCTGGTGTGGTTGAAGACTGTTCTGCTGGGTATGCACCAAGGTTCTCAGGCAGCACAAAGCTGTGGAGGGTTAATATTCAAATTCACACATGAGCACAGCATGATGGGCGCTCTCAACACCATTGTCCCACATGTGATGTGTTAATGGTTCCGTGGACGTTCTCATTGGTGGGACTGGAGAGGATAGCTCAGTGGTGAAGAGCATGGGCTGACTGCTCTTGCAGACGTGGCAGCTGACAGCCACCTGAAACTCCAGTTCCAGTGAATCCAGTGCCTTCTTCTGGCCTCTGCAGGTGCCTGTACACACGTGACATACAAACACACAAACACACATACAAATAAAAATTGAAGTCTTTTAAAAAAAAGTTGTTCTCATAGGGAAAAAAATTGGGCTCCAGATTTGTGAGTTATTTTTTAATTATTCCCAGCAGCTGATATGAATCTACAATTATCTTAAAATACAAGTTTGGGTTTTTAAATTATCCATATGTTTATATATAGATATGCATACAAATATACATGTATGTCTTCAGTCTATTTCTATATTTAAGTAATTTAAAATGAAAATAGAAATTGTTTTTGAAAGCACCCCATGTCCCATGCTATAATAGGAACGTCCTTAGAGTTTAAGTGTGTCTCCTGAGGCAAAACAGGAGAACTGTTGGTCTTAGCTGTGTAGAAATGGTCACCTTGCTTTAGTTAATTCTAGTATTCCTAAATAGAAAGCATGCCATTTAAGATGGTGATGATTTTCATGGCTATTACTGTAAAAGAATCACAAGCTGGANAGATGGCCCAGTGGCTGAATGCTTACTGCTCTGTCAGAGGACCAGAATTCAGATCCAAGCACCCATGTTGGGTGGCTCACAAATGTCTCTAACTCCAGCTCCAGGGAATCTGATGCCCCCTTGTGGCCTCTGTGGGCACAAGCACATCACATAAGATAAATTTTTTAAAACCAACAAAAAGAATCATAGAATCCAGCATCCAGTATTGAAACCTTGGCTAAATGACACTGCACAGCTCTCTCATAGACACTTGTCCTAAAAAAATATGCAAAATCATGATGGTAGTGCACCCCTTGGACACAGTGCCATTGTGCAGTGCACAGCCTGCATGGTTGAATGGAACATATGCAAGTCGACATTAAAAAAAAAGAATAAGAAATCACGTGGTAGCCCTTGTCTATAACATGAAAATGAGGATCTATATTCATGGCAGTAACTTCTGGGGAATTCCTGCCAGGCACTTGGATGGTGCCGGAATGTTGTGGAGGTGGGGAGGGTGGGGAGCGGCGACAGCTCTTTCATTGATGGCTCCCATTATTGAAAGCCAGAACTTGGCCATTGTTCTTGACACGCCTTCCAGTAAGTTACAGTGAGCCTCCAGATTCCTACTGAGTAGCCAAATGGAATGATTCTGTTTATAGAGAAAACACAAAGCTTGTTGCTTCCCCATCATTGAGCAGGCTGGGTACACTTAGCAGAACCTTCCCACTTAGGTGTCCAACTCAGAACGATCAGAGACTTTCGCTTGAAATCTAAACATTTTAGAAACATTTTGTAGGAAAACTATTCACAGGCCCACTCAAAGCAATCAAGTAAATGGTCTGGTGGGTTTCTATCCTGGAAGTAGAGTGTTTGTTTAAGAAACACTAATACAGTCCTCTTGCAAGCCTGTAAAAATTGTAGTCAGAACCAAGGAATGGACGGAAGTCTGAGGAAATAATGGCTATGGTGTGAGAAGGGGCAAGAGAGAGGGCTGGGGAAGGAAGCAACTTGGTGAGAAGTGTTTACCACTGCTCTTCATTCCCCCAAATTTCCCCTTTACAATGATGCCAGCATTCTCACTTCCCAGTGAACATCCTAGGCAAGAGGGAGTAGCCAGAGCAGGACTTCCAGAGCCTGAGAGGGTGTGGGGCCGACAGGCTGGCAGTGAGAGCTCCAGGGAGACTGTGAGCCTCGTGTCCAAGGGATGGAGCAGAAGCCAGGAGAAATTCAGTGAAGAAATGGCAAAAGAGACCCTAATTGGAGTGAGGAGGAAGAGAGGGACGGAGGGAGGGGGTTACCTACTGGCTACATGGCCAGTAGAAACTTCCTGTGGAAGAATGTATTACTGATGGGTTCTTAGCCTTTTATCCAAAGAATTGAAAATTAGGGCTCACTCAGATTTGCTTTAGAAGCAAGGGGACTTTGTTCTTAACTGATAGTGAGCCGCATGAGTGAGGATACTCAAGGGCCCTAATTATTGTTTGGGGCTTCCCTTTCCGAGGTTCAAGAGAAAAAAGAACCAGTTACTAGGCGTGTAATAAAGATGGGTCTCTATTTTGATTGACAGAGTAGGTTATATAATCATTTTCCTTATTGTGCAATACTTTCCTATAATGCATCAAATTTTAATCATATGCATGCTCTGTTATGTATAGGAATAAGGTGGTAAAAAGAGGATTCTCCCAAAGGGTGACTAGAGGAAGCAGTTTTGCCTTTTGTTTTGCTCACACCCGAAACCAGTCAGGCAAGATCAGCCCATTTATCCTTCATACCTAGATATGCTTGAATACACTATCTAAATTTGTTACTACCCAGGGGTGGGGAAACTTATACTGCTCTTCAGATGGAAGGACATGTAGCTGGATTCCAGGTGAGCTGTCAGGGGATGCTGAGGTTGCTAGGTGTATTGTCTGGGGAGAGGTGTATGTGCTCAGAGGTGTGTGTGCAGGTAAAGGAACTAGGCTCCAAATGCATTATTATAAAAAGTGGTGTGCATAGCCTAAAACTAAACGGGCGTCCCATGGCAAATTATCTTATGCTTGCCTGCCTCAGATGGTTGGACTCTTAACAATTCAGTTGCCTTGCCCATGAGTAGGTGTGGCTTGTCCCCGTGCTCAGCCACAGTCAGAGATCAGTAACTTTCCCCTTGGAGCACCAGGTGGAACTGGCTGGGAAGTAAAGACAAAGCAGCCAAAATCGGCCTCGCTCTGTACCCACCTCGGCCTCGCTCTGCACCCACCTCGGCCTCGCTCTGCGCCCACCTCGGCCTCGCTCTGTACCCACCTTTAAGGGTTTGGGATCCCTAGTTTTCAACACTGGTCCATACACCAGTCACCTCGAGCTTTGAGAAAATATGATATACAGCTAGCACCAGGACTATTCTCACAGAAATCCTGTGAGAACTGCTGAGTTAAAGGAGACAGTGCAGGTACGCTGGGGAAAAGGTGATGTTCAGTGGGTGTGACCCCTGCTCCTCGTGGTTATGGGCAGGAGTAGGTTTAGGGCTAGAGTTAGGCTTCAGGTCAGAGCTCCAGTGAGCACTAAGGTTAGGGCTAGGGCCAGAGTTAGGGTTCAGTTTAGGGGTAGGATTAGGATTAATACTGTGGTTATACAGGGCTATTATTAGGGCTGTGGTAAGAGTAAGGGCTAGGATCATGGTTATGGCTAGAGTTAAGGTGAGTTTTTATTGCCTCCCTTTCTCTGACTTCCCCCTTCTGGGCTCTTGCAGGGAAGTAGTGTTTCTGGTCTCCATGTTCATCCTTCTTTCATTATAGCAAGAACCTTAGTGGAGAATCCTTTTACTCATGCTAACTACTTAAATTCTCTCAATTTTCACTTTAAATATTAGATCATCTCATCACCTATTTTCTGACTTCATCTTCAAATATTACTTAATGTCTCTCATCTTCATAGTGAAATCTGGAGTTTAGAGAGAATCTTGTCTTCTGTGTCCCTAGAGGTAGAATTTAGCCAAAGTATATTGAACTAGTCAGAGGCAAAATCTAAGGCGTAAAGGAGTCTGCTCAAAATAGAACACAGCTCATCTATGTCAATTATAACATAGCTCATCTATGTCAATCATAACACAGTTCATCTATGTCAATTACAACACAGCTCATCTATGTCAATTATAACACAGCCCATCTATGTCAATTATAACAACCTTCAGACCTTCCAAACATTTTTAATAAGCTCACTATGAGTCATATTTAAAAAATAAATAAATTGCACTTGTTTTCACTAAAGGAAGGGAGTTTTTCCACCTTGTGGGTGTTACTGAAGGGGACAAAAAGGAGTCAAGTCGTCTGCAAGAAAGGAGTCCACCTCCAGGGACACACTGCCTGCAGATGTGCTNGGCAAGTTACATTTTCTTACTGCTAGTATTTTAAGTGCCCACAAATTACATATGAAAAGGCCAGAAACTTCCTTGCAAAATAGAAAAAAATTTAATTATGGTATTTAAAAAAATCTTTATTTAAAAGGAAACTAAATAAGTTTTTTCCTCATTCATGTATTTTATTTAAAAAATTTTTCTTTATTCTTGAGAATTTCATACATCTATAGAATATAAACTACATCCTGGATTTCCTTTCTCTGACTCCTACAGGTTTTCCTCAATGTGTCACCCTCCAAACTTTGTGTCTTCTTTTTTTATAACCCACTAAGTCTAATTAGTGCTGTGTATGCCCTCTTGGATGTCAAGACCCTATTGCTGATGACATCACACACTTTGCCTGCAGGACATAGAGAAACCAGCCTCAAACTGGCTGGGGAACTTCCTCCCTGCTGACTAACTTCCATAATGTCTAAAGGTGCTGTGCAGGCTGTGGGGGTAGAAAAGTCTCCAGTGGCCTTTCTCAGGGCTGGACCCTACATGACACAATGCCAACCTGATAGACAAGATGTGCCCACTGGTGCAATAGTGGCATGACAGTTATGGCTAACTAACCACTTTCTGATTGGACTTGAGGCCTGTTCCTCAGGAAGGAAATTCCTGCTTGGGACTATATTCCTGGGAAGGTCATGGTCTTTAGGATAGAACCTGCTATTGTTAATTCGCTAAATGGCCATGCTGTTTTGAACATTCTCTCAGGTCTGGGTACCCATCGTTTTGCAGTGAGTAGCAGTCGGTGCGTAGATGTATAACTAACTGATCAAAGTGCCAAGACAAACAGTGTTAGCGCTCAGCCCTATGTGGGGGTATGTTTATCAACCCTTGTCCCCAGGAAGTAAGGTTTTATGGTGAGGAAGTGGCATGTCCCTTTGCTTTTCCTTTAAAGAGGAAGTGTCCCAGATGGCACCAGCCTTTCCTCAACACCATGAATTATAAAGTTTGGAGCAAGTGAAACTCACCCACCCAAAGATGCCTTTGGCAAACCCTGTGAACAATGCATTCCCTTGGAAGGGAAGTCTCTAGTCACTCTAAGAATCCAATCTGCAGGTCTTTGGAGCAGAGTTGGAAGTTTCCCAAACCTTGTTTGCTGCATGTAGCCTGTAAAGGACCAAGAGAGAATGTTAACTGCCATCTCTAGGAGCAGGGCTGGAAGGGAACAGGCTGGCTCTGGGACACCCTAAGGTAGCTGTAGTAGGAGATATGATTCCACAGCTAAGGCTCTGGGGGAAGATGAAGGAAAGGGGCTAGGACCTAGAAGTGGATTTGATGGACAAGCTAGTCTTTATCATAAACTTCTGGATAATGGTTTTCATGCCTTGATGAGAAAAATCCAAGAGAATCCCTCCAAGAGGGATAATAGCTACCCTGGTTTTCATCCTGTGCAAGTTGACTGTGCTTTAGGATGCCATATACATTGGGCATGATAAGACCAAATGAGATCAGTGTGCTGCCATGTAAGAAACTGGATTATGACCCCCTCCCCCCCCCAAAATGGTATCACTTCATTTCATTTCATGATACAGAGGTAGAAAGTTAACAACTTGCTATTTAACTCAATAAAACATGTGTTTTAATATGATTTAATGACCTGGAGATTGCAATGACAGGCAGCTCTCAATTGAGTGGTTGATATGTTTTTTCCAGCTCAGGGCTATTTGAAAGCACTGTTGGGGGTATCCGTTTTGAGTGCTAATTCAGCGGTGTCTGGTGTCCCCTGTGTTAATGGTTTTGAAACGTGATTGCTGCAACATTTCCGATTCTTCTCTACCACACCTGTTCTCTTGCCCTAGGAAAGTGACAACATTGGAGGACCCTGATCAGAACATTCACCTGAAAAACCTCTCTCTTCATCAGGCAACAACCGAGGAGGAAGCTTTGAACTTGCTCTTCTTGGGGGACACCAACAGGATGATTGCGGAGGTAACAGGCATCTCTCCTCAAGGGACTTTTCCAAAATTATGAGACACAATAGAATCTGGAGGCTGCAAAGACCTTCAAAATGATATTGTCCAAATCTCATGTTGCAAGCTAGGAAACCTGGATCCGTAGAAATGTGATCTTCCCTGGGTCACCTAGTGTAGTGTTAGCTTTAATTGTCAGTTTGACACAGCCTAGAATCACTTGGGAAGAGAGTCCCAGTGAGGGGTTGTCTGCATTGGGTTTGCCTGTGGCCCCAGTAGGGGAAGACCCAGCCTGCCATGGGTGGTGCCATTCCGTAGGCTGAGCACAAGCAAGCAGGGGCTTATGTGCAGTTGTTTCTTCTTGCTCTTGACTGAGTGTGACATGACAAGCCTTCTCAAGCTCCTGCCACCGTGACTTTCCCATGGTGATGGATGTGACCCGTGATTGTGAGCTACAACAAGTCCTTCCTGCCTAGTTCCTTCTTGTCAGGACCCCACTGCACCCCACTCCCACTCTCGAAATGTCGGTTATTTTGGTGTAAGATAGGAATCTGGAAAATACACTTCATTTAAAGGTCTCTTATTTCTCTTCACATTGCGAAATCCCTCCTCCACAGCAATCTGTTCAAGGTCAAGTTCAGTGAGCAAGGACAGACACCTTAGGGAACCTCGTTGTTCCCAGCCCTCTGCTTTCTACTTTGCCATGTTGTCTGTCTTTTTACTTTTCTGTTTTTCAATTTAATACAGATTGTTTTACATCTAATTAGTGACAACCCATAAAACATCTTAATTTTAAGGTACATAATATTTGAAATTGAAAACCATAAGGCACAGTTCATTCTTCCTACTCAGATTGTCTGTCTAGTGACATGTGTTTATGTCCCTGCGTGCGTTCATTTAGTTGGTGAGTTAATATTTGTAAAACACTTAGAAAATCCCATGAAACACAGGAAGTTGGGTGTCATATGTCCCAGGGCATATCTGGGCTTGCTTAAACTAAAAAGCATCCTTTGCTTATCTGATGTTCAGATTGAACTGGGTTTCTTTGTTTTGTCTGAGACCCCCTAGGCAGCATCCAGGATTGACCCAAACTTTAACCATGACGTGGGTTAGAAGGTCATAGGTGCCATTCAGTCACACCTAACTGAAAGGAATGGATGTACTGTAAAAGGTGACGATGATAGGGGTAGCAATGGTAGTGCCAGTGGTGGTGGTGATGATGGTGGTGCAGTTGGTAGTGTGGGAACAAGTCTCATATGGGGTACTTACAGCTATCATAGTGACTTTCTTTNTCCTTTTTATAAAAAATTATTTTATGTGNATGACTCTTTTGCCTGCATGTATGTCTGTGCACCTTGTGTATACCTGGTGCCCAGGGAAGCCAAATCCCCTGGAGCTGGAGTTACAGATGGCTATGAGCTGCCCTTTGGGTGCTGGGAATCAAACCCGGGTCCTCTGGAGGAGCAGCCAGTGCTCTTAGCCACTGAGCCATCTCTTCAGCCATGGGACTTTCTTTTACATCATTCTTTCAGACTTCATTATTCATATTGTTGCTGATGGCAAGTGGAAGGTGGGAATCTAGCTGGTCAGAGAAAGTCTCCATTGAATGATGTGTTTTCTGCTGGGTGTCCACCTCTGGAATGCACTCTCCTGAGACATGGAAGCAGCTGTTGACATCTTACTACACTTAGGAATGGGGCCCTTAGTGTTTGACATTTTTCTACTAATTTTGTGTGTGTGTGTATGTGTGGTGTGCATGTGTATGTGTTCACATGTGTGTCTGCACACCCAGGTGGAGGCCAGAGGTTGATATTAGGTCTCTTCCTAATTATATATAGCTATGTACTGAGGCAGGAGCTTTCATAGGAAACCAGAGCTCACCATCTGGCCAGTTTGGATAACTAGCTTGATTCAGAGGTCCCTAGCTCCACCTTCTGAGTGTTGAGAGTATAGGCAGGCTGTCCCTACCTGCCCGACATTTTTTGTGGGTATTAGGGATCTGAACTCTGCCCCTCACACTTGTGAGACAAGCTCTTTATTCGTTATCTTAGTTACTTTTCTGTTGCAATGGCAAAGCACCAATGCAGCTTATAAAAGAAAGCATTTCATTTGGGGCTCACGGTTTCAGAGGCTTAGAGTCCATGACCATCAGGCAGGGAGCATGGTAGCAGGCAGCTAGGTATGGTGCTGGAGTAGTGAGCCAGGAGCTCACATCTTGAGACAACAATCATGAGGCAGAGAGAGAGAGAGTTAACTGGGAATGACATGGGCTTTTTAAACCTCAGAGCCCACCCCCAGGGACAAATCTCTTCCAACAAGGCCACACCTCCAAAGCCTTCACAAACAGTTCTACCAGCTGNGGACTGAGCATTCAAATATATGAGCCATTTTCCTGCAAACAACCACACGCTCTGGGCCATCTCCAGCTGTTTACTAACTGGATTGTTTTAAATACACTGACTACCTTATGGAGGCTGAGTTTAGGTGACGCATGCATTTAAGGACTTCTGAATTGGTTCTTTCACTGGAAGAAAGTTCACCTAGGTTTTCATCTTACTCTGTTTTCTGTTCCAGTTTGTGTTCAATGCTTCAGTGTTTTCCCCATGAGGTCATGTGGGTCACTCATACTGTTTCCAGTAATTGAAGCTTGTGGACTAAAGGCAAATTAAAAATGAGTGCTTGTAGATGAGCAAAGACTTGAGGAATCTGACTGTCTCTGTGCACAGGTTTAATGACAGCGAGCCAGGAGATGCAGAATGTGGAGGGCTTACGGGAAGGATTAGCAGTAATGAACGCTGTGGTGACACAGGCAGACAAGCTGGCCCAGCCTCCGTGCTAGCCTTCCTCAAAGGTGACTCTTTGCTTGTGGCATTGCTTTGCTTGTGGCATTGCTGTCTTCAGTGAGTTTTGGGAAAGCTCTGACCCTCTTTCACCGTAGCCTCTAAGTGAAAGCTTGGCCGTTTGTTACTTCTGAGTTATACATTAAATTTAGCTCCCTAAGGGGCTGGGGAGGGAGCTCAGGAGATAAAGTACCTGCCATGCAAGTGTGAGGATGAGAATTCAGATCCCAAGAACCTATGAAAAAGCTGGACAGGTATGAAGGCCGCTTGTAATCCCAGCACTCAGGAGGTGGAGGCAGGATCCCCAGAGTGAGCTGTCTGGCTTCAGTAGCTGGAATTGGGGGAACTGATGAGCAGGAGTTTAGTAAGAAATACTGCTGTAGGAAACAAAGTGGAGAGTGATTGAGAAATGCATTTGGTCCTCAACACACACACACACACACACCATACATATACACACACCATACACACATATGCACACACTATAAACACATACACCATAATACGCACACACACACCATACATACACACCATACACACATATACACACACTATATACACACACTATACACAATACACCGTATTACACACAAACACACACCTCATACATACACACACACCATACATACACACTATATACACTATACACACACTATACACACATACACCATAATACACACACACCATACACACATATGCATACACTATAAACACATACACCATAATAAACACTATACACACATATATACACATTATACACACATACACCATTATACACACACACACAAAGACTATACACACACTATACACATATACCATAATACACACACTAACACCCCATACATACACACACAACATACACACATATATACACACTATACACACATACACCATAATACACATACACACAAACACATACCCCATACATACACACACATCATATACACACATTATACACACACACTATACACACATACACCATAATACAGACACACAAACACANACCCCATACATACACACACACACACCATATACACATATACATACATATACATATACACATATATACACATATATACATATACACACTATACACACATACACCATAATACACACACACACCATACATACACACAGTGCATACACACACCATACATATATGCATACACACTATAGACATACACACAGCATACACACACATACACATACACACCATACACACACACTACACACACAACACACATACACACACCATACATACACACACACCATACATACACACACCATACACACATATACACATACATACCATACACATACACACTACACACACAACACACGTACACACACTATACATACACACACCATACACACACACACTACACACACAACACATACCATATAAACACACACACACACACACACACACACACTTTTTTAGTTGACTATACAGAATTTCAGACCATTTTAAAATTGTTTAAGGAATGTCCTTTGTGATATGTACCTGCCAGGTTCTCACCTCACAGACTCACGAGGCTTTCCTGTTGCCTGCTGGGGGATTTATTGAGTGATAATATCCTAAAGGCCTGAAGCCCAACGCAGTCCAGTTTTAGTGTTAATCTGTTAGTATTTGTTTAATGTACTCATCCTTTCTGTGCTTGCCTTTATTTTTTCCTTTGATAAATCAGTGGTCATAGTCACGTCATCCAGTAGACTTGGCGTGTGAAGTAGACACTTTACACACATTTTTTAAAATTACATTACTTAATCACTTGTTCATTTATGCGTGTGTATTTGTACATGTGCATGCACATGCCAAAACACACATGTGTGCCAAAGGACACCATGTGGGTCCTGGGAATCAACCTCAGGTCTTCGGTGTTGGCAGCATCCTCCTTCACCCACGTAGCTGTCTCCCTTGCCCTCCATGCATTGTTTCAAGTTCTTAATTTATTGGGGGAAAGTGAGGCTGAAGGAGCTTTGTGTCTTGCTGAAGCTCACACAGCTTAGTAAGTGGCAGTGCGGCTCTGCCCTCTTCCCTCTGGTTCTGAAGCCGTGTCCCCTCATGCCATGGCCACAACACCAACATCTGTCAGCTATTCCAAGTATGGATGTACTTCTGAATTATCTGAAAAGTATTCCAAATATTTAGCACTTCTGTTTATCTCTTGAATTCAATGAAAGCGACCACTTACACATGAAACTATAAATGAAGATTGTTGGCTCCTGGGAATTCCGTATTATTCCGTCTCTGGCAAGCCTGTCTTGGATCACAGGCTAGCTGTCAGAATGTAATTTGTCAGCACAGAACGAGCTTCCCATGATAAAAAGAACACACTAATTATTTCTTTAAAAAAAAGAAGTTCCCAGTTTCCTTTTACACAGACATCTCTAGGGGTTGCCATGGAAACCAGAAAATATTTGCAAAACAAAGTCCCAATATGTAGGACACAAGGTGGAGTATGCTTTCCTTTCATAGCCAGCCTCTTACAGAAAAGTTATTAAAACTACTTCATATTTATCCAGAAGCCTTAACTTCTGCAATCCTACCACTGTTTTGAATAATACTTGATTATGTCCTGGGGATGATTTGTTTTCCAGTTGAGTGGCTGGGCCAAAGAGTGTGAATATTGTAAAAACCGAACTGTGAGTGACCCCACCCCCAGGCCCACCCATAGCTGGTACAACTTGAGTCTTTCCTGTCAATTGATCAACTGTAATTGAAGAAGGCATGCTGTACCTGCTGCTCAGGCCATCTACTTCCCTCTACGTCCATTAGCATGTTCCTGGACCAGCCCTGGTCTCCAGCACTCTCTGCCCACACATGGTGGAGTGTCAGCCTGGACCAAAACGTCCCCTAGCACTTACAAGCTGCACTTTCAGGCTTGGTGGATTTGAAATGAACTTCACTAAGATGGCATCAGCATGAACCAACCACTAAGATGCTCAGATGAAGTATGTAAGATGATTGTCAACTTGACCATATCTGGAATGAACTATAATCCAGAAATGGAAAGCACACTTGGGATCCGATTTTT
>LZPO01034890.1:137029-153028 GCA_001675575.1 Neotoma lepida | reverse complement strand
GAGCATGGAGGACAGGGTTATTTGAGCTCTTGGGGGCTCAGTCAAGAGCATGGAGGACAGGGTTATTTGAGCTCTTGGGGGCTCAGTCAAGAGCATGGAGGACAGGGTTATTTGAACTCTTGGGGGCTCAGTCAAGAGGTTTCAGAGAAGAAGAATTTTGGTATGTTGCCTAGAGATCATTCTTGTGATATTTTGGTGAAGAAAGTGGCTGCCTTTTGCCCTTGTCCAAAGAGTCTGCCTGAGGCTAAAGTGAAGAGTTTTGGATTAATTTCATTGACAGAAAAAAAATCTCAAGACAGCCTAGTAATAGACTCTGTTGTGTGGATATTAGTAACTCTAATGAAGATTTGTAATGAAAAGGAGCAAACTGAGCAGGGTAAATTACAAAAAAGTAAATTTTGAGGAGAGAAAGAGCACCAAGAAGTAGAATGGTGCTAAATCCTGTGTTCATGGAGATAAGCAGATTAAGAAATGGAATAAAGGGAGTGGTGACCTCTGGGCAAGATCCCACCTAGCTAAATTTCCAACTTGTGAAAAGGAACTAAAGAAAAACCCAAGGCTGGGTGTGGTGGGGCACACCTTTAATCCCAGCACTGGGAAGGCAGACGCTGGTGGATCTCAGAGTCTGAGGCCAGCACGGTCTACAGAGCAAGTTTCAGGACAGCCAAACTTAGGTAGTGAAAGACAGAAAGCTGGTGAAGATGTAATTGAATGAGGGTGCCATGTTCCGGCCCCAGGAAGCAGCAGAACTTGGCAGCTTCAGCCATGTGGTTCTGGGTTTAGAGTTAAGGATAGAAGAAAGGGATTATGGAATAAAGCCACTGAGGACAGGCATATGTCAGGGGTGTGCCTGAATGGAGGCCTGGTAGAAAGATCATTGCATGAAGCTGTGAAGTTGAAGCCTGGATTGCCTTGGGGAACCCAAGATTAGATATGCCAGAGTCGTGGGATACCTGCTGAAGAGAGCTGCTAAGGGAGTGGAATCNGCCCAAGGGAAAGAAGCGTGTTGTAGTCAACAAAGCTGAACAGAGTTGGAGATCTGAAGACCGCTTTGACATCAGACATGGAGATGCAGACCAACTGGTTTTTGGTCTTGCTTTGGTTCCAATATTTCTTGCTATGCTCCCTTCCTACATTTTGGAATGACAATGTATATCCTGTGCTATTGTATGTTGGAAGTATGTGATCTGCTTTTTAATTTTGATTTTTTTCAGGGAATTACAGTTAAGATATTGCATGAATCTCAGAAGAGACTTTGAACTTGGGACATTAAAACATTGTTGAGACTGTGATAGACTATAGACTTTTGAAGTTGGACTAAATGCATTTTGCATTATGATATTATTACAAGATTATGGGGGCCAGGGAGTGGAATGTGGCAGTTTGAATGTAATTGGCTCCCATAATCTCATAAGGTGTGGCATTATTAGGAGGTTTGGCTTTGTTGGAATGGATATGGCCTTGGAGGAAGTGTGTCGATGTTGGGGCAGGCTTTGAGGTTTCCTGTGTTCAGGATACTGCCCAGTGTCTCAGTCTACTTCCTGTTGCCTGCAAGATATAGGACTTTCAACTCCAGTACTCTATCTGCCTGCACACTGCCATGCTCCCCACCATGATGATAATGGACTGAACCTCTGAAACTGTAAGCAAGCCCCCTCAATTAAATGTTTTCCTTATAAAAGTTGCCTTGGTCATGGTGTCTTTTCACAGCAATAGAAACCCTAAGACAGATGAGAATTAAGTGAGCAGATCCATGCATCTGCTCATCAATGCTACAAAGTTTGAAAGGCCTGCCAGTTGGTGGGAAAGGAAGAAAAGCCTGTTGCAATTTGCATTTTTGATGTTTTTAATTCTTTTTAACAAAACATTTTTATTTATTTTGTGTGTATGTATGTGGACATGATATATATATATCATATATATATATATATGAGGACAACTAGCAAAGATATTTCTCTTCCTACTGTGTGGGTCCTGGGGACTCTCCTCACCTCCTTAGGCTTGATGGCAAGCTCCTTACCCATTGAGTCGAGCCATCTCATCCCCTACTCCACCCCTGCAGTAAAGAACATTCGCTGAACTTCAAGAGGACCCAATTTCAGGTTCCAGCATCCATGTCAGGCAACTCACAACTGCCTCCAACTCCAGCTGCAGGAATCCAGTGCCTTCTTTGGACTCCAAAGACAATTGCACTCACATATTTATACACTCCTATACACACACACACACACACACACACACACACACACACACACACACACACACAAAGATAAATATTTTAAAATAAATAAATAAAGTTGANCATATTTATACACTCCTATACACACACACACACACACACACACACACACACACACTGGGGGGGGGTTTTAAAGATAAATATTTTAAAATAAATAAATAAAGTTGAACCCCATTCACCTGTTTGTCTCCATTTAGGCCTAGGACATGAGCAGGGCCAGGCATCAGGAAGTTAGAACAGTTCTTTTTATTTATTATAATTTAATAGGTTATAATTATATTTGTTTGTGTGGTGCTTCATGGGTACAGTGTGAAATAATTAGAGTGATTAAATCAACCTAACCAATGTATCAATCACTTTTGTCTCTTTGGATGGGATATATGCTCAGTGCTTGCAGCTGGACTCAGTAATGCTCTGACGTCAGGGGTGGAAAGTGCCACCCTCAGGTCACATCACCACTATTGTTTTCTGAATGTGGGTCCTGGATGAGCTATGAAAGTTGGTAACTCATGGATGCATTCACTGTCGACCTCCCCAGCAGCCAGCTTCTTGTGCCTTACATGGCCCTTCTTCAGAGGATGAAATTCCCCACAGCTTGTCCTCAGAGAGGGACTTTCGGGACCTGCTACCACATCCTCATGCTTGTTGGCCTCAAGAGTAAGCATCTTCACTTGCAAAAGCTTAGCGCTTTAGGGGTTGGCATTATTACATAGACGGCAAATAAGCTGGGTTCAGAGGCAGCCTTGCCTGTTGGTGAACACACATCAGACAGATTCCAACACTTTTTAGATCTGTGAGCTCCAGACATTTTGGAAGAGGTTACTTTCCAAATATCTAGTCTACCAGCAAAGTTTATGGGGCTGTATAAATTATTTTCCCAAGAGCTACTAAAATCTTTATACCTAACTCTTTGTTTCAAATAAAACTCCAGATTTATGTGAGTGTGTGGCTGTGCTTTGGAGGCTCCAGACCTCTAGAGTGAGCTGTGTGACCCAGGGAAGTGCAGAGGTGGTTGGGAGAGTGTGTGGAGTGGGTTCAGTGAGTTTATGCCGAAGTTCTGGGAGAGGTCACCTCTGGACCTGCCATCCAACAGCACCAGGGTAGTGCAGGAAGAACATGAAGAGAGTGGATTTATTGTGTGGCTATGCTCATTAACACCTTGATGAAGCCCAGAGCTCCTTGTGTGGTGTGTGAATCAAATAAGAGGATTTTAATTACAACTGGGTCATTAGAGTCAGTAACACAGCCTCAAAAGATCCTGTGTGAAAGATGCGCTAGCTGCCTGGAATTAGCAAGCTTCCTTCAAGGTTTGAGAGCCCAGACAGAGTGAAATACACAGTAGGAGAGATATATTCCAACCCCGATCTTACTACATACAGTCAGAACAGCATCCTGTGACTCTTGGTTCCCAATAGGCAACTGAGAAGTCTTAGCAAAAGACCTGTTAATGATTCTACTCTTATCTAATCTGTTATGTACACAAACTTTGATTTTGTATGCTTAATGTATGTCAGACATTTCCTTCTCAGATTTTATATGTGACTGGTTGTTGTGTAATATTATTTTAAGATGTGTTACATTTGTTTATGCTGTGGAACATTTGTTTTAATGATGCAAAGATGTGTTGCATTCTTTTATGCTGCATTTGTTTAACTCTGTGAAGCTGTGTTACTTTACCTGTCTAAAACACCTGATTGGTCTAATAAAGAGCTGAACAGCCAATAGCAAGGCAGGAGAAAGGATAGGTGGGGCTGGCAGATAGAATAAATGGGAGAAATCTGGAGAGAGAGGGATCAAGGAGCAAGAAAAGAAGGAGAGGAGGACATCAGGGGCCAGCCACCCAGCTACACAGCCGGCACTGGAGTAAAAAAGAAAGATATACAGAAATACAAAAAGGTAAAAGTCCAGAGGCAAAAGATAGATGGGATAATTTAAGAAAAGCTGGCTAGAAATAAGCCAAGCTAAGNCTGGGCATTTATAAGTAATAATAAGCCTATGTGTGATATTATTGGGAGCTGGGTGGACCCCACCAACAACTGTTACTAGAAATATATACAGTGCAATTGAATAGTGTTTTTAAAATATTTATTATATTTTTAAATTATATGTATATGTGTGAGTCTAAGCATAGTTATATACATGTGAGTCCAGGTGCCCATGGAGGTCAGCATAAGGTGTTGGATACCCTCAGCAGGAGTTACAGCCAGCTGTGGGCTGCCCATATGGATGCTGGGAATCAACCTCAAACTCTGGTTCTCTGCAAAGCTGTAAGTGCTCTTAATTGCTGAGCCATCTCTCCAGCCCCTGGCTAGTGATAGCATGNTTTGACTGATAATGTTCTTGAATTCTGCTCTCATCTAGCCTAGCCTAGTGGCATTACATGATGTATACACTGAGCTCTACAGTGTCCATTAAAATAAGCCCAGTGCCGTGGTGCAGAGGCTCTTAGAATGTTAATGTGGACACATTCATTGTTCCAGGATGCAGTCTTCTAGACATAAAGATCAAGTCCCTGAGTTTGCTCTGATCTTTAAAATTCTCATCTCTAATTAAACCTAGCAGAAGGAGGTCATTTTTATCTTGAAACTTGCTAACAACAATAACAGAAAAGGAAAAAGAGAAAGGGGGAAAAGCCATTTCCAGTGAACCAAGGAAATAACTATAACCTCAAGCTATGAGAGACCCTGCCAAATCCTATGAAACTTGAATTATGGTGAGCGAGGGTGCTAAGCGCCAACACATGTATCTTTCAACCTCAGGCAGGATAAAGTTTCTCCTAAAGAAAGGGCCACAATTCTGAAACACAAATCCAATGATCTTCTGGTTAGGGTGATGAGGTCTGAGAGGGAAGGAGAGTCTGGGCATATAATATAGATATTCATGCGGCCTGATGGAAGGTGGGGCCAAACAGAAACCTTAAATGCAGGCCATCTGAAGGTCAGTGGTCTAGGTCATGCCAAAATAGAAGTCTTTGGTGAGTGGTGTTCAAAAAAACAGTGATTTAAGGGGCTTCGAATGAGCTATTCCAGACTCATTACTGCAGACTGTTGGTGAAGCTTATGCTAGTAAGGTTAAGGATGTAACAGTACAGTGTGGATTAATGCATTCAACACACAATCCTACAGTGGATATTTCCTTATTCACCCATGAATAATCAGAAAGGAAACAGCCTGAGTCCTATGCGTGTGTTGTGAAGTAGGGGTTGCCTCCATTGAAAAGCTGATTCCATGAAGGAGCTCAGGGTGTGTTTGTCATCTCAAATATATCCTCTACATTCAATCTTTATTTAAAAATAAGGACCTCAAATTTATTGAGGAGTTGAAAGAAAATAATTGCAAGACCCCATCAAAAAAACTGGAATTCCAGGGAAAGTGAAAGAAAATAAATAACCATAAACAGATGAATGTGTCACTAAGAAGTAGAAAAGAGAAGAGAAGGAAAGAGAGGAGGTGGGAGAGGCGCTTGGACACCACCAAGCTTTGTACTTGAGTGCCGGGTACCCAGTATGTGGCTGCCACTGAGCCAGTGAGACTGGTCTGTCAGCCTGAGGAGGAAGGCTTTCTGACTTTAAGGTCTGAAATTATGGTGCTATTTATTAACTTGCCCTGACAGCACAGCGTGGTGTATGCATCATCTTCACAAAATAATAACTCATTGTCTCCTNGTAAAATTCCAGTGTTGCATGGCCTTTTAGTAAGACAACAATGCTTATTAGAGTTGTAAATGTCATCAGTGTTCCTGAGAGGATTCAAAGCAATTTACAATTTTAAAACATAAATCCATCTGAACAATAATCACAGAAAAAAGTACTTTTCAGAAAGTAAACTGGACTCAAAAGATNAAAGATAATGTGGTAGGTAATTGGGCTGGGTTAATTGTTGCCAATGAAGACAAACTTAGCTCTGCTTCTGTAGGCAGACTATAAAAACAAGGGGCATATTTGGACATCTGGGGTTATTTATATTTTTGTTCAGAGAGCAGTGAATTGTAGGTAGAATGTGTGGATAATGTTTTGAAGTGTCTGTATGACAAGAAGGGTCATGTCTTGCCTGTAACTTTGAAAACACAAAAACATTTCTACTCGTCTGTCCTGTTGTAATATCTGAGAGCCAGGACCCAGCCACCTGAGGATCAGAACAGGGCATTCAGGGTCATTTGCTTGCAAAGAGATGGGAATGCTGGGAAGTCTGACAGGATAGTGGTGCAACCCAGTAAAGACCAGCTACTGGAAACCACTGCAGCAGGTGGACAGTGCTGGAGGGAGACAGTGGCAGAAGGTTTGTGGTCATGAGACAGGGAATACCAGGGCATCTCTCTGTGTGCCTTCCCGGCTGGAAGCCATCTCTGAGGGTGCTTACAAACTGCTGCCTATAGAGCTCAGCTTCTCAGTGATGCAGGAGAAAGGAAGAAATGAATGAGATGAGCTCAGTGATGCAGGAGAAAGGAAGAAATGAAAGAGGTGAAGAGGTCTAGCTTTTGCCTTGTTACACCTATTTCTTTGAGGAACTGGGATGTAGCCTTGACACATTGCTCATCAAGAATCCAGGTAAACTGGTCAAGGTGGGCTCTTAGCACACAGGAACTATTCATTGTCAGTTGTCATTAGACCGACTTGGGTCTGTTCCTTGCTCTGTGTCTGAGCTGAGCATCTTAGGGGTTTTATGNGTCACCACAAATAAATGCCAGTGACTGATTTGATTGTGTTTCTGATCAGCATTTGGCACTTTGCCATTTCTAACAGCAATGGATCTTCATGGCCAGAAAGACATGGCGAGGGTTTGCAATGGGAGAGACTCTATTAGATGACAAAATGGAGTGCTAGAACTCACACCTGCACTTCAGGAATGCTCACTTTGGCTTTCCCCTGGAGGGACACTGTCCTCCAGTTCATGACTTGCATTCAAGTTTGACAGACTTGCTTTAGCAAGAACAAAATAGTGTGAGCATACCTCAGAATTCGGCTTGTGTGTTAGTCCCACTGTGTCCTAGTTGTCTGCACATAGAAAAGGGGAAGATGTTCTCAGCTCACCTGCCATCTCTAGGAAGATAGATTGTGTGAAAATGTTTATGCCAAAGGTTTGAACCAAGTGCTCTAACTCCTTGAGAAATCTATTAATGTTTTTAGCTTGATATTGTTATTATTATCACTATTATTATTATTTCAGATATGTAGATAGACTTGGACATGTTTAAGGCAGACTGAATTTTAAAAGGAAAGAAAAAAAATAACTGAATTTAAACAATAAAAATGGCTACAGCAGAAAAACCAAGATGAGTTACTCAGTCTTTGCAAGCTACATTTAGCTGTGATTCTTCTGTGGTCATGTATTTACAAACAAAACAAAACAAAAAGCATGAGGGGACTTTTGAGGTTATATGTCTGTCATTATACAGAGAGCAAACCTTGCTAGGAGACAGTATGAAGGCCACTCAGGTTGCTAAGTGTTGATAACCAGCTAGGACTCTTGTAAAACTACTGTGCTGAAACTGGGGAGACAGCTCAGTCAGTAAAGTGCTTGCTAGGCAAGCATGAGGATCTGAGTTTAAATCTTCCACACTCACATAAAATCTGCCCTCATTGTGCCAATAATCTCATCCCTGGGGATGCAGGAGTGGAAGTGACCCTGTGGCTTGCTAGCTAGTGAGGCTAGCCAAATTAGTGAGCTCTAGTCAGTGAAAGACCCTGTCTCAAAAGTATCATGAAGTATTGTCAAGGATTGACTTCTGGCCTCCACGGGCAGATGCACAGCTGTGCATGCAAACTGGAACACCCATGTGTAACACACGCACACACACACACACAATTTGTTTTTAAAGGTACTGTTTGATACCCCTACCCTAGTTTGTCCTTCCTACCTCTATTTCTCAACTTTGATTTTCACATAACTACATTTGACTTTGTCTGGTTTGTCAGACACAAAGAAAGGACCTAGAGGGAAGCAGTCTTCTGACCTCTGACCTCCCACAGGGGAAATTTCCACAGGACCATCACCATCACCGATTATGACATTCAAGTTTCTTAAAAGTATTAAGTCACCCAATAGATTGTTGAGGGTATGAAAATCCTCTCTGTGTCACACTGATTCCAGACTTGCTAGGAGAACCTATAATAAAAACCTCAGGCCATTCTTATCAGAAAGGGAATCGTGATTGCTAAAACCTCCTCATGCTGCAGATTGCACTGGAGCTTTTTATTTTGCTTTTAAATAAAATTGCTGTACCTACTCTATTTTTCTCCTTTACAAAGCTACTTAGAGAATATGCTAGATAAGAAAAAGACCCAGGATCCTACAACTGGGGAACTACTTCTCATTACTTCTTCTTGTAAAGAGAAAAGTCAGAACAGAAAATAAAGTTTATGCTGATTAATCCCAGTAGAGAGAGATCCAGTTGGAAATACTTTTCTACAATGTGGTCGATGGTTTGAATGAAAATGCCTGCCTCCCTCCCTACCATAGGCTCAGGCATTTGAACACTGGATCCTCAGCTGCTGGTGCCATTTGAGGAAATTTAGGAGGTCGGGCCTTAAGTCACTAGGGGCAAGGTTTGAGAGTATGTAGACCTGCCCCACTTGCAGTTCCTTCTCTCACTGTGTGCCTCTCTGCCTCTCTCTGTGTATCTGTCTGTCTGTCTGTTGCTCTTTCTGTCTCTGTGTCTCTGTCTCTGTCTCTGTCTCTCTCTGTGTGTGTCTGTGTCTCATGCTTGTGGGTCAGAATATGAGCTCTCAGGTTCCTGCTCCTGCCATTACACCGGCTGCCGCTGATGTTGGTTATGATATTGGTCACGGCGTGTTATCACAGCAACAGAAAAGTAACTGATACAGATGTGTTCTGGTACAACCCCACCAAACAACATGACAAATACGTATAGAATCAGACTAAGCTGCTTGACCTGGTGTCTCAGGCACTTCAGTACACCAAGAGCATTGGGAGCCTCCTAACCCAGTCTTCTTCATGTGAGAAGAACTAGATAAGACATCCATCGTTTAACCAGTGGGGTCAGGGTTAGGAAATAGTTAAGGGTGGGGTCCCACCTATGGGGCCTGGATAGCAGACAAGTAGGGAGCCCCTATGGGGGTTATAGTGTTTTCAGGATTCGTGTGAGAGCAAATGAACAGAGGGATGAATGAATGAAGATCCCATTCTAGACGGCACTGCCAAACAAAAATTGGAGTGAGAAGCTGGATTCTGTCTTGTGTGGGTGTTCTTAGTGACTTTGCATTGGGGAGTCCTAGATAAACACACTGTAACAACACATTTAGTCTAAAAGAGACTTCTAGTCTTAGATTAGTGAAAAGTCTTGCNGAGATATTTCACTGCATAATAGCAGAGTGTTAAGATTGAAACAAACAAAAGATTTCAGGGTACAGAAATGGTATAAAGGACGTGTTATCACAGTAGGTCAACATTCAAAAAGGTCTAGAAGCTTAAAATGTGATGCAAAGCTACACAGGCATTGACGGCTGGGCTAACTGTCTGTGATTATCTTTGAAGTGACTAAAATAGATTACTATTAGGAAAGTTGTGATATTGCTGTATGTGAATACAAAGGGACCCGTTTCACTTAGTGGGTTGCTGCTCCGGCTGGCAGGAGAGCNCAGAACTGCCCACAGGTGCTGAGTTTGGAAGCTTACAGAGTGTGACGTTTGCAGGGAGATAGAGGCTTTCTCAGAGGAAAGCGAGGGATGCCAGGCAAGAGAAAGACCATGCAGGCTACAAACAAAGAGCCCAAAGCCCTTCCAGGCACCTTGCTGCTCATCCAGATGTCTCAGGTGACCCTGGATACAGCTAAGGATTTACCATTTGTCTTGCCTGAGTGTTGGCCTTGCTTTGCTCTGGTTCCTCCTGAGTATGCTCCCTTTCCTCTCACTTGGGACAGGAATGCTTGCTCTATTTTAGTGTAAGCTGACATGACATTTAAAAATATTTTGTAGGAGTTTATNTGTAAATATGGCCTTGCATCTCAGGGGAGGCTTCAGCTATGAGTATGTGGGCAGTCCTGAAACTGTAGGACTTTAGACAGGGCATTTCTGTTTGTATGCAGGACAGTTGTTCCACTGTGATGGCCAGTCTTGATTGACAGCCTGATCAGATTTGGAACCACATAGAAGATTAGAAAAGCGTGCCCTGGGCATGTCTGTGAGGAAGACCGCCCTGGGGGTGGACAGCAGCACACAGCAGACTGGGGGCCCAGATGGAATCAAGCCCTTGAGGATAGACTCAAGCCCCACCTCCATCTTTTGCTTCTTGGTAGGCGTTGGAATGTGCAGTCTCTGCTACATGCCTCTTAGGATAGTCTGCTTGTCTCAGATCCAAAGTGATGGGTCCAGCTGATCCTGAACTAAAACTTCTGGAACTATCAACCCAAATCATAATTCTTCCATTTAAATTGTTTTCTCAAGTATCTGACACAGGGGAAAAAAAGTCTTAGGTCTTATTTACGCAGGGAAATAAAGAAGAATGGAAGGAAGGTATGTAGTAGCACTTGATCCAAAGCCAGATGGAAAATACCCACACCTGTTAGCTAGTGGGACAGAGCGAGCAGAGGTCTTGATTGAATNTGGTGGCTCTCCTGATCCTAAAGCTCCTACTAATTGTCTGGGTGAAAACATATGTTTTCATTTGTAGAAAGCACAAAACTGAAAGAAAAAAATGAACCTATAGATTATAATGTTGGGTCATATGCAGTCACCAAACTGTATGTGTTAATGCGTGTTATGTTTGTGTATATGTACTACTTGGGGGTGTGTTTGTGTATATTTGTGTATATGTGTATATTGTTGTGCATGTGTGTATTTGTGTGTTTGTGTATATTTGTGCATATGTGTGTAATTGTGTTTCTGTATATTTGTATGTGCATGTGTGTGTTTCCAAAGCATGGGCAAGGGATGTAGCCCATGTAGCCTAATAATACTTCATGTGTTATTCCTTGCAGTACTAGATCTAGATGGACCTGATTTCAGGAAGTAATAGTGTCCTCTGCTGAGGCTAGACCATATCCCCCTGGGTGTACAGATGCTGCCCTCTTCATGGCCTCCAGGGAGGTTACTAAGTCTGGGTCCACCACAGTTGAAGGAGCAGAGTGCTGCATTTGAAAAGGTTTTAACAAGTTGTTCCTTGAAGGAAAAGGAGAGATTTGGTCTTAGGAAGTGTCCTGCTTTAATTCAGGAATGTGGACAGGGTAGATGCACTCAGACACGCTAAAATGCTATTCTGTGGAGAACAGTTGGTAAGACAGAAGTGTATATGAGGAGACTAGGAGAGAATGTGCAAATCACGTAAGAGGTGAGTGCTGATTGGTGAATTGCGGAGAAGGAGAAAAGAGTTTAAGTTCTAGAGAAGCAGAGTGGGTTGGTGTCCATCCATGAAACGCAGAGGGAGGGAAAGAAATGTGATGGTTTGGGGAGACATTGTGTTCAAAATACTGGCAAGCATGGGCTGAGGAGCTGGCTCAGTATAACATGCTTGCAGCACAATTACAAAGACATGAGTTGATCCTCGAGAACTTGGGTCAAAAAGCAGGTAGGAGGTATGTGACTGTGATCCCAGTGCTGGGGAGGCAGAGACGGGAGGATCCCTGGGACTCCTAATCACTGAACTCCAGGTTCGGTGAGAGACTGACCCTGTCTCAAAATATCGTACAGAAAGTGTCTTAGTTACTTACTTGTTTCTTGCTGTGATGAAACACCTCGACCAAGACAACTTATAGAAGGAAGCATTTAAATGGGCTTAGAGTTCCAGAGGGCTAGAGTCCATGATGGCAGAGCAGAGGCATGGAGGCAGGAGTAGCTGAGAGTTCACATTATGATCTGTAAGCAGGAGGTCAAGAGAGACCCTGGGAACTGCTTAAGTCTTTTGAAACCTTGACACCTGCCCCCAGTGACATGTCTCCTTAAACAAGGCCATGTCTCCTAATCCTTCCCAAACAGCTTCACCAACAGGGCATCAAGTATTCAGATCCATAAGCTTGTGGGTACGGTTCTAATTAAAACTGTCACAGAGAGCAATTAAGGAAGAATAGTCAAGATTGACCCCAATACACAAAGATCACCTCAGTGTCATTTCTTGGGAGCATCCATCTTGTTCTGTTTTGTTGTTTTGTTTGAGACAGAGTCTCCCATTGAACTAGAGCTTGCTGAGTAGCTTAGACTGACTGGCCAGTCAGCCCCAGGATTTCTCTGTTTTTACCTTCCGAGTGCTGGAATTGTAAGTGTGCACTACCATGCTTCTTATGTGGGTGCTGGGGATAAAACTCAGGTCTTCTTGCTCACATGGTAAACCAGTTCATTTTAATTGTCAACTTAAAACAACCTAGAATTACCAGGGAAGAGAGTCTTAGTGAGGAATTGTCTAAATTGAGTTGGCCTGTGGACATATCTCTGTGTGTGTGTGGTGTGTCCTGATGTCCTGATTGTTAATTGATATAGGAAGGCCCAGTCCATTGTGGGTGACACCATTCTCTAGGGTCCTGAACAGTGTAGGAGAGGAGAAAGCTAGCTGCGAGCAAGCAAACACCNGAATGTGCGTGTCTTTCTCTCTGTTCTTGACTGGGTATGATTAGCTGCACCAAGTTCCTAACACTGTGGCTTGTCTAACATGGCATTAGCTGAAGAAACCTCTTTCTCCCTTTCTTGCTTTTTGTCCAGGGTGTTTGTCACAGCAATAGAAAGGAAACCAGAACATGTGACCTATGCTTTCCCACTGAACCACCACCCCTTCCCAGACCACTTCCTTTGCTGGACACTCTGCCTCTTCTTCACCTCAAGTTTCCTCCCGTTTCACACACCTGGGCTCTCATTTCTGACTAGATTACAAGTTCCTTGAGGTTCCTTTATTCTCTGTGCCACCTAGCGAGGCTATCTACAANGACTGACANAAAATGCAAGCGCTCTCTCCATGCAGGTGATTAATCATCCTGAGAATTTTTCCACAGGCACAGGCGAGTGCCAAGAACACATTTGCTTAAAACATGTGCTCAGTTTTGAATTGAATCTGCCTAAATGGTGCCATCTGTTCTCAGGCAATTGCAGAAACATTCAAATACTTTTTTTACCTTTAAAAGGACAAGGGAATGGGCATGCCCACGAGGCCTAGAGACGTCACTAACTAAAGACGGGACAGACATGGGCACATCCAATGACACAGCACCACATGAGGAACATTGTCTGAGGTCTAAGGAAATTTTATCTAAGAGGACACCAACAGCTATGTCATGTAGAAAGTATTTATGAGGCATTACACAACTCAGCCATGGATTCCTACAACATATTACTGTGCTTAATTGCAAGCTCCAGAAATGGGCTTTTTTGTGTGTGTGTCTCTTATTCCTTTGAAATGGGCACATGCTTCCAATCCTCATTAAAGGCCTCGGCTTGGTTGCTGTGTCAGCAGCAGCCGCTTGGAAGGCAGAAGCAGCTGTTGACATCCCTTGGTGTGAATTGTTCACATCACCTGTTAATTGACTTTCAGTTCAGTCCATAGAATTTATCGTCACGTGAGCACAACAATAAAGTGAAACCTGTGTTTAGGTTCTGCAAATAACTTGAGCCACTTCCAGGTCACCTTAAGTCAGGTTCTATATTTGAGTTTGTGGTTTTACATGCACAGCTATTTGCCGACCCACTTCAGCAGGAAAAAAAAAGAGAGAGAGAAATCACAAGCTGGCTAGATTTGGGTCTACTTATTGTGGAAACAAGTGATGGGCCAAACTTTCAGCCTATTTAACTCACTCACTGCACTGTAAGCTCCAAACTACTGCCAGCATTTTGACATCTGTGTATTTTCTAGTTCGTGTAAATCAATCATGGTGTGTACCAAGAATTTATATCGACAGAAAGAATTTCTGATTGAAAACACATCAATGTGTGTTCCTCCATCTGTGTGCACGTGTATCCACACTGGAATTTCTTTGGTTCAGATCTGAATGGCTCTGAATTCATTCACATGAATATTTGTCTGGAACATTCTGTTTTTTATTGACAGCACAATGCTGCTGACTCGTTGCTTGCATTCTTACATCATATTAATTCCTTTTCTAGAGAAAATATAAGCCCCCAAAAGCATAGAGAATGGCACTACCAGTTCCTGATGATTTCACTATTCAGAGGTTGCTTCTGGTGATCTTTAAATAAAAGCAGCATCATTAATCCGGTCCCTGATAGAGTCCTTGTGTCCTCTGAAACCTCAGGAGCCGGGTCTCCCCGTCCACATCTCTCACCATTCTTGTCTTCTGAGCTCCCATTGTAATGACCCTTTAAGCTCTTCTTCCAGCATTCAAGGGCATTTCTAGTCCAGAGTTTACAACTCTTGCACATTCCTGCCCCCAAACACATTCAAGACCTAAGGACCACAGTCAGATTTACGTACCAATGCCCCCCCCCTCGCCTTCTTAGGACAATTTTCTATCTGTTGCTGTGATAAAATACTCAACAAAAGCAACTCAGGGGAGAGAGAGGTTACTTAGCTCACAGTTCTAGGCCCAATCCACCGTGGCAGGGGAATCATGGGAGTGGGAGCTCGAGGCAGCTGCATACAGGAGTGGGGCGGGGGGAATACATGTTTGTCGATGCCTGACTGTCTTACACAGTCCAGGATCCTTTGCCTGGGAAATGATCCTGTCCACAGCTGAGATGGCTTTTCCCAAACCTATTAATGTCATCACAATGATTCCCCACAGCCATGTCCAGGTGATTCTAGACTCTGTCAAGTTGACTACCGATACCATCACAAGTATATTGCAGGGAAAGCGTGAGTCCCTTTGTTGGCCTTTCTCTTCTGTCCTTGTAGAAGGCCAGCACCATGATTAATTCTCTGTAGCCTCCTGACTCATGATTTCCTATTTTAATAGCATAAGTTATAGTTGCGTAAATAGTGGAGAGAGCCAGTGTTATGGTAAGGTAAACACTGTCACAGCAGTCATATCATTCTTCACATTTTATTTTTCCTCTGCCTTCTATTTTATAAATGTATCATAATTTATGACAGTCTTTTCTGAGGGCCACTATGTTTGAACTTCTCCTAGTCTGTTATCTCCTCTGTCACAGTTGTCTATTGAGGCTATACATTGGCACCAATTTCTTGTTATCTCAAGACACTGCATCTACTGTTCTAATTTATGTATCTCCTGGTCCACCTTCTCATGACTTCTCTCTAGGAAATGCACATAGTGTTTTATCACCATGTCATGGGGATTTTCCATTTGCAGTATTACAACATATTGCTAAATTTCTTGTAAGAATACTCTTAATTTGTATTCCCATCAGCAGTTTGTAAGAATTTCCATACCCTTGTGTCTCCACCAGCANTTCTTTCTTTAGCCTTCATTCTGTATTGCTGCAACCTGATGGGCATGGAATAATTATCTTTATAGTTCAGTCAGGGCTTATAACTTTGAGCAGGTTTTCTAATGCTCATTAAGTCTTTTTCTGATTTATTTGCATTATCTGGTTCCCTTTCTCATTTTTTCCAAGTTTTTTTTTTCTTGTTGATATTTCAAAGTATCAATTAGCACTTTGGAAGGATTACAATTTGCTCATGTATTTTCTTGTCTTGGTGTCTAAGTTGTGTTGTTTGTTATATATAAGCATTAATCCATTCTGGTATTTATTTGTATGCACAGTATCAAAAGTAATCCCCAATTTATTTTATTTTGCTGTGTGTTTGTGTGGTATGAGCAAGCACATGCATATGTATGTGGTGAATGCATGTGTGTATGTATGCGTTCGTATGTGCAGGTGTGCTCACCTGTGTGTGCATGTGTGT
>LZPO01034890.1:96429-121751 GCA_001675575.1 Neotoma lepida | reverse complement strand
CACTCCAGGAGGGACAGAAGGGGAACAGAGAGAGATGTCTCAAGTTATAGCTGTAATGTTTTATTTGTTTAAAAAAATAGTTCTAGAGTTATCTAGACCAAATGTTAATCTTAGGGACACTAATGCCTTTTANATNGTTATCTATCCAGTTTCATATCCTAAAATAGTTAATAATTAATCACCCATGTCTGCACACTTAATACACATGTAGAGTTCAGAGAACAATATGTGGGAGTCAGTTCTCTTCTTCCACCATGTGGGTCTGGGTCCCAGGGCTTGAACTTGTGTGTCAGGCTTGTCCTCTAACCATTGATCCATCTTGCACACCAATGCCTCATAACTTTCAAAGCTGCATGTTTGCTNCCACCAAGGTTANGTTGACCAGAACTGGACATGTGCTCTCCCACTTTCCCTGCACAGATGATTGTCCGCTTGCAAAAGGAGATTGCAGATCTGAAGGCAGAGCTGGCCATGGCCACCGGGGAGTGGAGGACAGAGGCACTCACGGAAGCAGAGCTCCATCAGTAAGCACAGACTTGCTTCTCTTTTCAACAGAGAACTGTAGAGTTCTTTGTCCAGCTCAGAGCCTGCTTTGGTCTCCTGGGAAAGTCAGAAACCACACCAAGGTGCCAGTGAAAAGAGGAGGTTCTCTGTGGNGAGTGGGAAAAGGCTGGCAGCATCTCTGCTGCCTGGGCTTTGAGGAAGTAAGGGCCAGAACCCCACCCCACGTGGCTGGGAATGGCTGTCCCAGGCCAGCTGCTGAGAAGGGGCTGNAGACTGAGTGTGCCATTTCATCTTACACGAGAGCTGTGAGTCTCAGATCTGAAAAGGATTTGAGAAACATCCCTTGAATTACACTCATCTTGCTTCGGGCACCAATGTTTGTCGTGCCAGCATGATGTCTCTTCTTTTGTACGTACATGGCCCATATATTACACTTCAAAACTCATATTTGGCACAAAAGCCAGCATTCAGGACTTTGTACAANCCTGTTGTTTCACGCCAATGAGATTTGCAGCCATGTGGTACATTGTCATTCATTATGACTGTGAGCGGTGGAGCTAGGCCCTGTTTCTGTATGACTGTGAGCTGTGGAGCTAGGCCCTGTTTCTGTATGACAGTGGGCTGTGGAGCTGGGCTCTGTGCTGGGTGGTTCATTAAGGTTTCTGGGATGCAGACAATGGACAAGGCTTAGGAGGCAGTGGTGGGCTCCATTTTCAAATCAGAAGCAGGGCTGGGCTGGGGATGTCGCTCAGTCCTAGAGAGCTTGTCTAGCATGCGTGACGCCCTGGGTTCCACCCCCTGGCATTGNACAAACTGAGCATGGAGTTGCACACCTGTAATATCCACACTGGGAGGTGGAGGCAGGGGGATCATAAGTGCAAGACCATCCTTGGCTACCCGGTGAGTGCAAAGCTGCCTGCAGGTGCATGAGTCATGTCTTTATTTTATTTTTGTTAAAATTTGATTTTGTCTTACGATATATTCTGATTACGATTTCCCCTCCCCTCAACTCTTCCCAGGCTCCTGCCCCCCACACCCACCAAGTTGAGCCCTTTCTTTCCCTCTTAGAAAACAAACAGGCTCCTGTTCTGGCTTGTTTGCTTGTGTCTTATTTCTTCTTTTAGAGACCATGTCTTAAAAAGAAGACGCTCTATAAGATCTTTCTAAAGAAATAAAGGATAAATAAAAAAAAGAAAAGAAAAGAAACATAAACAAACAAACAAAAGATCTTTCTAAAGACACAATGGCACATCACCAACTCTCTCTCAAAAGGGAAATGGTGAAGAAAGGAGAAAGCAGTTGTCTTTAAACTGCTGGGTACTGAGGCTGGCAGGGTGGCTCGGCAGATAAGGATGCTTGCTGCCATGTCTGATGCCTGAGTTTAACCCTGCACTCGGGGAGGAAGGGAAGAGTGATGCTTGCAAGTTGTTCTTTGACTTTCATCTTCTCTTCTAGCTGTGACATACACACATACCCCCCCACACCATATACACACCACATACACACACCACACACACACACAGCACATACTCACATCACACACCACATACACACACACCCCACACACCATACCACACACACCATAACACACACATATACACACCACATACACCATACCACACACATATACACACTACACACCATACCACACACACACCATGAATGCCATACCACACACACCATACTACACACAATACACACCCCCACACACCATAACATACATACCACACACATACCACACACATACCATACTACATACACACACCACACATATACACACATATAATACACACACCTCCCACACCACACATACACACCACACTACACACACAGACACACAGACACACAGACACACACATATGCACAATGTGTTTTAAAAAATAAACTATTGAATACCTGCCTGTGAGGTCTGACTAAAGTATGGAAAGTCTTCATTGAGGTTTCTGCTGTAACCAAAGCTCCTTCCTCTGGGGCCATGCTCCCTAAGTCTAGAGTTTAATAACANGTAGCTTCCCTGACAGCACTGTGGCATAGCATGTGTGAAATTAAAGTTAAATATGCTGTCCCAATTTAGTTATTAAGAATTTCATGTCAGGACTGAAGAGCTGGATCAGCAGTTAAGAGGTTCTTAGTTCAGTTCCCAGCAACCACATGTCAGCTTACAACCACTGTGACTCCAGCTCAGGGAATCTGGTACCCTCTCCTGGCCTCCAAGAGTACTGCATACATGTGGTGCATGCAACACACAGAGACAAACACACACATAAAGGAAAAACAAACAAATAAAAATAATAATGTTACTCCTTGAAATGACTCAAGATTGCCTTGATCCCAAGGGGACTCAGCTGAGAGTCAGGCCATCGTGGTGCTCCCTCTCCTCAAAGAAAGGATTGTGTCATCTTGCCAAATATCACCAGCATCTGACCCAGCCAGGAAAACAAAACCCCATAGGTCATGGAGCAGAAGGACTCTGACACAGGGAAACAAGGGTACAAAGGATGGTATAGCTGAGATGCTCAGCCATCAGTAAGGCAGCCTGGAGCTCAGTGACAGTAGGGCCAGGGGACAGTATGACAGTGTGACTTAGTGGAATCTCCTTTACTGTAATAGTGCCTGGAAGTCAACTTTGGGGAGCAAAGTTTTATTTTTAGCTCCTGGCTTCAAAAGGTTTGTGTTTCTGTGCCTGGCATGTGGCAGAGCATCATGGTCAATGGACACAAGAGAACATAGCTACTTAACTCATGATGGCACCCAGCAAGCACAGNGAGAGGGAGGAGACACAGGCCAGGGCAAGAGAAAGTCCCCAGTGACACACTTCTTCCAGCTATGCCCTACTTCCTAAAGTCCCCAGCGTTTCTGGAAATAGCATTGTAAGCTAGAGACCAAGCTTTGGACAAAGGAACNGGCAAGGGATACTGTTCAAAACATAGTGGTGGTATCACCAAGAACCAAGAGCTAGCCCTGCCCTGCAGGTGCTAGAACAAGATGCCTCATGCTGAAGGACCACAGCTGCTATTAGGGACACCACCCAGCAGACTTCCTCTCATCCCAGTTCCTGTCTCCCATCAGTGCTCAAATTGACTGAACTAACCCAGAAACCAGTTATTAAGCAAGTCAGGGAGTATGGTTGCCTCTGATTCTGAGTCAGGTGGGAGAAGAGTAGAAATTGGATCTTAGGACAACATATGAAATAAATACTAGTGCTCTCCTCAATTCCTGTGCCCTGGTGTTGCTTAGGANGCTCAGCTGAAGGGTAAGCTTTTCCATGTGATGATTTGGATATGTCAGACTCCATATGCCTATGCTGTTCCAAATTTGGAGACTTAGAGAACCATTGTAAAGAAGCACAGAAATCTCTAGCCACACTTAAAATGAAGAAATGGAGTTACCAGGGGGCTAGAGGCTTGAAGAATCCCTGAGATAGTGCAAAGTTAGGGCCTGGATAGGCAAACAAAAGGGATTGGCAAAACTTAGGGCAGTGTAATGAGGGCTCTAGGTGCAGGGGTGCTGGGGTGCTGATGTAGGAGGAAGCTTGAAGCAGCCAACAGCATTTGGGCTTATGAGATGGGTCAGTGTGTAAAGGTGCTTGCCTCAAAGCCTGATGACCTGAGTTAACCCCTGGAGCTGCTGTAAAAGTTGGAGGAGGGAACCAATTCCACAAAGTCATCATCTGACCTCCACATGCATACCATTGTTCTTGCTCTGTCTCTCTGTCTCTCTGTCTGTCAGTCTGTCAGTCTGTCTGTCTGTCTGTCTGTCTGTCTGTCTGTCTGTCTGTCTCTCTCATACACACACATGCACACACACCAATAATAAGAATANATTGTTCTTGCTCTGTCTCTCTGTCTCTCTGTCTCTCTGTCTGTCAGTCTGTCTGTCTGTCTGTCTGTCTCTCTCTCTCTCTCATACACACACACACACACACACATGCACACACACCAATAATAAGAATAAGAAAAATCAAAATAAGAAGAATCAAAATAATAATAGTAGTAATAATGAATTAAAATAAGCATTTTAAAAGAACAGGTTTTGCACACAGTCATGGTGTAGAAAACCTTAAAAATATGGAGAAGAATCCAGAAGTTACCAGAGGAAACAAAAGTCAAGAATCTGATTTATAACAGATTTTTCATCAGCAACTCTGGAAATAAGAACTAGTAGTGATTCAAAAAATAAAAAATAAAAAGCACTTCAAATGTATTTTCTAGATCTAGCAAAATTAATNCTTAAAGTAAAGATAAAAGAAAGGCATTTTTGCAGACATGCAAACTTTCAGACAGAACCTAAATCCTTCCTCCTGGAACTACCATGGTCTGCATATTAGCAAAATAAAGGATAGGAAGCACTAAGAATGAGCAAATGTGTTTACAGCACCTCTGTGGCACTTAGTGTTATATAATATCTATATCATGCTATTTATTNGCTCTCCTATTCTCCCATATATGAATCTACCAGCTTAAAATTCACCAAAGGGCTGGAGAGATGGCACAGTGATTAGGAGTTATTGTGCTCAGTTAGAAGACCTGAGTTCAGATCCCGCACCCACACCNGGCAGCTCACATTTGGCTGTGGCTCCAGTTCCAAGGTATCTGATGCCCCCTGCTGGCCTCCATGNGTACGTGCAAACACATGTGCATACACACACACACATAATTTTTTTTTAAGTCCTAGAAATCACAATCAAATGTCCATTGCCAGGAGTTGTGGGGGAAGAGAGAGAGAAGGGAAATGAAAGCATGACAACAAATTAAAATACCAAAGGACTCTTAGATCTTACTTTGGTTTCTGTAAAACCATCAATAACAGATATGCAAATGTCAGTCTAGACAGATCCAGCATAGAGGGTCTGCAGGGCTGGCATTCTTTTTAGTGTATAATTAGTATTTTCATTCATCTAACATTTGTTATTTATCTTGTGATCACAAAAGCACCACCATGGGCTCCTAACAGAATGCAAAGATAAACAAAGCCTAGAGCTAGCTCTCCTGGGGCCCACAGCTCAGGGGTGGTGACAGACATGAGCACAAGGGATGACACAGTGATTAAGCACCATGAGAAAGTATGAACCGGACAGGGTGAGAATGTGGCGATAGCAACAGTTGCTCATGAGCTCAGGGCCTCACAGAACTAGGTCAAGTGCTACTGACTGTAAACTTGGCAGTTCCCAGAGGGATGGCTGCTGTGCCACCAGGCAGAGTGTCTCCTTGGTGATCTCTGACCAGCAGCTGTGGACAACATGAACTGCGATCCCTGTCTACCTGACAAAGCAAACATCTTCGGAAGTGCCANTATGTCGGTACTTGTCCAGAATGCCAGTAAGAATGACTCCCATGGGGGCTCTGTTCTTTATGTTTCATGGCATTGTGTTTGCCACAATTAGAGTGGATATTGCACAGCTTAAATTTTAACAAATTAGGAATCCTTCCTGGCCTTAAAGGCCAGGGTGAATTAGATGAATTAGATATATGAATAGATAGATAAATTAGAATATTCCTGCAGTGCAGCCCTGGTATTTGGCACCCTCGGCCTGGATTTTGTCTTCCAGGCCCCTAGATATTTACTCAGAAGTGGGAATCCCCTTCAGTTCTCCACTAGCACCCACACTCTCCAAATGGAGGTGAGGGTCGTGGTGCAGGAGACAAGACAGGCCCCATAGCTCAGCTGGAATAGCCCAGCTCTTGTCCAGTCTGCTTCTCTGTCCTTCAGGTTCTCAGTCACATGGTGACTGGCATGGCCTTCCTCAGAGATTCACAGATACTGCCCGGATCTGGTTTTCTCTGTAGCATCAGTGGGCATGTAGGGTGCTCTGCTCACATCCAGTCCCAGAATGTTTTTTGAACCATTGCCCAACAATTCCTTGGTTAATGTAAATATTTGTTGAATTGACTTGGATGCGTTAACTGAAGAGGGATTCAAACATCAGCCTCCAGTTACTGTGATATTTTTAGTTTACATCCTTTTTTTTTTTTTTTTTTTTTGGTCCTTGCTAAATTTGAAAAGAGACAGCTGGCCGAAGGCTGTATAGTCATGTCAGTGTTTAGACAGAGCTCCTTGGATGAAGATTTGGACGTGACAGACTGCTGAACACATATCTTTGGTAGAAGGATGAGTAGAGATCTTTGGCTCTGCTGGGATTGTCATATCCTGGCCTAAATCTGAATGATTTTGAGTAGCATTTTATTCCTGGAATGAAACCNAGTTGGATCTTACCAGACCAAGTTTGCCCAAAATGTTGGGTACCTCTGAACATCTGGATCTTTCTCTAACAGAAAAAAAAATGCAGATCAATTAATATTTCTGTCTAAGTTTATGGAGAACATCTTAGATGTTAATCATTTTAATGGGAACATCAAGGGGCTAGTAGTACAAGATCCAAAGGATAATTGTGGGGAATATAATTTTATTAGGGAATGTTACACATGGATACTTACATCCATATGCATACATCCACATGGGCGTAGCAATGCATGTATACAACAGGAAACAAGGTAATCATAGAAAGAATCAGTGTTCACTGACAAGTTTGAAAAAGTAGTTTTACACATATCTATTGGGGGTGGGGCCTGCACACATCACAGTTTCCATGTGGTGCCAGAAGACAATGTGTGGGGTCTTTTTCCACCATGTGGTCTTAGTGAGTTAGAATTTGCCCCTACTGTGGCCCCATTATTTAACACCATCCACCTGGTTTTTGTCATCCAGGCCCCTAGATATTTACTCAGAAGTGGGAATCCCCTTCAGTTCTCCACTAGCACCCACACTCTCCAAGTGGAGGTGAGGGTCGTGGTGCAGGAGACAAGACAGGCCCCATAGCTCAGCTGGAATAGCCCAGCTCTTGTCCAGTCTGCTTCTCTGTCCTTCACCATGAAGCCAAGGATTAGCCTTGAACTTATGATCCCCCTGCCTCCATTTTCCAAGTCCTGGGTTTATCAGCAGGTACACCATGCCTGGATAACTTTTTCCCCCTTTCTTCTTTCTATTTGACACTTTTAGCTGTGTGTTGGGGACTGAACTTGGAAAAGAGACATAAAATACCTAATGTATAGAGACTTCAAATAACAAATGGGAAGCGAAGATACAAACAAGACTGTTGCCCTTTTAGTGGGTTCCTGAAAAGAATTTACATGATACATTTATGTTGTTTTTGGACCACTCTTCCCTAGGAAAGGGCAAGTTTAGCTGTCATTAGAAACTGAACAGTGTTTGGATGAGATTTGGAGTGATGGGGAGATGAGTGATGGCAGAGAGGAAGGAGAAGAGACAAACCAGAGAGCCCTTGTGGAGGAAGAGNCAGTAGAAGTGACTGCTAGAAGTGCCAAAACACAAGGGAGATTTTGGGAGGGGGGTGGTATCTGGGCANGGTGGTGCCTTCTGACAATCCCAGGACTTGGAAAGCAAAGGCAGGAGGGGCAGAAGTTCAAGGTCATCCTTGGTTACATGGTGAATTTCAGGCAATCCTGGCTACATGAAATTGTCTCAAGAAAGTATACATATGTGCAATTACACACACACACTCACCACACATACACACACCTCACACACACACACCCCTCACAAAGTGGAAAAATGGGAAAGACAAGAGGCGATGAGCTTTCAACACAATGACGACACATGAAGCAGGCTGAGCTCTGTAACAGATATATATTGAAACTGGAAAGTTCAATTTTGTGAGAGTAATGAACATCAGGTCAGTGTACCACTGAGGCCAGGACTAAGGGTCAGCACACAGATTCTCAGATTCACTTGGAAGTAAGGTGTGAGGAGCCACAGATCACATTCTAGACCCATGCTCCCTGTGTGAGATGGCAACTGAATATGTCCTATTTGGCTACACAGCTGTCCTCCTTCTTCTGATACNTTTTCTTACTGGATTTTTAACACTGGCAAGTAGGCTCCCTTTGCCTGTGTTTCAGGGTGTTAGTAGTAAGCACTATTAAAAGATGACACATTAAACAGAAGCGGAGAGCTGCCTGGTGGTTAGGAGCGCTTGCTGCTCTTCCAGAGGACCTAGTTCAGTTCCCAGCACCCACACAGGGCAACCCAAGCTCCAGGGGATCTACCACTTTCTTCTGGCCTCTGCGGGCACCTATACTGTGTGATGTGTGTACATATGCTCAGGCACAGACAAACATAAAATAAAAATAAATATTTTTAAAGATAACAATGAAATAATATCAACAAGTTTACTGGGTTTTTTTATGTCAACTTGACACAAGCTAAGAGTCATCAGAGAGGAAGGAGCATCAGTTGAGAAAATGCCTCCATGAGATCTGACTGTAGGGCATTTTCTTAATTAGTGCTTAATGTGGGAGAGCCCAGTCNGTTGTGGGTGATGCCATCCCAGGGCTGGTGGTCCTGGATTCTATAAGAAAGCAGGCTGAGCAAGCCATGAGGAACAAGCCAGTAGGCAGCTCCCTCTATGGCCTCTGCATCAGCTCCTGCCTCCAGGATCCTGCCCTGCCTGAATTCCTGCCCTTATTGCTTTTGATGATGAACTGTGAGTCAAATAAATCCTTTCTTCCCTGAGCTGCTTTTGGTCATGGTGTTTCATCACAGCANTAGTAACCTTAACTAAGTTAACAAGTTACCATAANATATTTGCTTAGGTAAAACTGGCAAATTCATAAAAGACACAGATTTCCAAAGTTNGCTAGACAGAAATAGAAGCCCTGTATCCATAGAAGAAGCTGAATTCATAGTAAAAACTCTCGAGTGAGGAAAATCCAGGCACACAGGCATCCCTGCAAATGCCTCTAGAATACTCAGAAATAACTATCAGCAGTCTTACCCAAGGTTCCCACACAACAGTGCATGGGAGAATTCCCCATGAATATTATTGCTCTGATGCTGAGATTAAACACATGAGAAATAGAAGCTGCAGTCCATCCTTCTCCATGAGTTAAATCCTTAACAACACCCAAATCACATCCAGCAAGGTGGTTTAAAAGGAGAACATGTAGACCTCATGGCAGAGATGCACATGCCAGTTACATATGTGTAATTCCCTGTGATAAAAAAAACTAGTTAAGACAAAGAATTTGATCATTCCAATAGATTGCAGCAAAGAATTTGATAAAATTCTCATTTATTCATGGTAAAAACTCAGCAAAACAGGTATAGNAGGAAGCCTCCAAAATTTTATGAAAACTATCTACCATCTATGTGTGTATGTATCTATCATCTATCCATTATCTGTCATCTATGTGTCTCTCACCTATGTATGTATATATCTATCATCTACCTGTCTGCCTGTCATCATCCCTATATNTATATATGTGTCTCTCACCTTTGTATGTATGTATGTATGTATATGTGTATATATGTATATGTCTATCCATCTGTCATCTACCTATCATCCATCCCTCTCTCATCCATCTGTGTATTTATGTATATAGCTATCTGTCAACTACCTGCCTTCCTATCATCCATCCCTCTGTCTGTCATCTATTTCTACCTGTACTAAGAATAAGAGAAAGAAAGCATTCTTTCTTAAAGCTAGAAGCAAAAGTAAAGATGTCTTTTCTCTGCGTGCATCCAACACCACACTGAAAGCTGTGGCCAGAATATTATGGTAAGAAAAATAAATAAAAGACACAAATATTTGGAGAGGAAGTAATAAAACTGTCATTACACAGATAACATTATTTCTATGTAGAAAACATCAAACAACCTGAAAAAAGTTACTAGAAATACTAAAAGGAGTTTATCAAGGTCCCAGAACACNAGGGTACAGGAAATGAAAAGACAGCTACCCTTGACAGTAACACTAAAATTTAAAATACTCTAAAGATTAATTTAATAACATATGTCTAACATCTGCATTATTAAAACTATAAAACAATAGAGAGGAGCTTTCCAAGAACTGAAGAGATGGAGAGCTATACCATTTTCATAGATGGGGGCCCCATGTCTATGTCAGGTCTGCCTAAGTTGACCTCCAAATGTACTTTTAAGCCTTTCAGAACTCAGTATGAGAAAGCTGACGAGAAGCCTGTAAATGTCACCTACATTAACACAGTACTGACATTACTAAAAGCAGCTTTGTGGGAGAACCTGAGTCAGGGCAGACGAGTCAGTGAGTGAAGGCACTTGACCCCAAGCCTGACAACCTGAGTTCAATCCCCAGGACCCACAAGGCAGAAGCAGAGAAGTGATTCCCACAAGTTGTCCTCTAACTACTTGTACACACACACACACACACACAATGTCCTTTACAACAAATGTCTCACATGCAAGTGTCTTCTTAAACTAGCTCATAGGCATAAACGGACAACTTCAAATACAAAACTCCTGAAAAGGAAAGATAAGAGAAAGTCTTTGTGACCATCCATTAGGCCAAGGGTTCTTAGAACATTAAAAAAAAAAAAAAAAACTTTCAAAGGAAAAAGAAACAAACTAGATTTCATCAAAATGTAAAACATCTGTTCTTTGAAAGATATTAAGAAAGTGTTTTAAATGCTATATTTTCTCATCAAAACATATTGCTGTAAAGGACTCATCTCCAAAATACTTAGAAAAGTATCACCACTAAATAATAAGAAAACAAGCAATAAACACATGGACAAAATCCTTGAGCAGCCATTATGTCAGAAAGTAAACCGGTGATGAGGAGGGACAGGAAAGCTTAGGGGTAGAGTGTGCTGCACCCACCATGGAAAGGCAGCCTGCTGTTTTCTCAAAACATTAAACAACCGGGCCTGAAAGACGNCTCCACAGGTAAAGGTGTGCACCACCGAGCCTCACNACATGACAGGAATTCAATATCCCTGGGACTCACATGGTAGAAGGAGAGAACTGATTCCTGCAAGTTATTTTTTGCACATCACACCCATACACACACTAAATACATAGATACAACACTATAAACCTGATTATAGCCACTTCTAAGGTAATCTTGCATAAGATAAGAAAACATAGGCCACACAAAGGCCTCTACAGGAATATCTTTAATAATAACAAGTTTAGACACTATCTTCCCAAGCTGGAGCTGTCTCTCAGCTGCTGAGTTGCTAAACGGCTGGTATTATAGATGTGTAATAGAATTCTGCTCATCAGTTGACATAGGAGGAACTACTGAAATTGGCAACAGCTTGAATGAACGTCAAAAGCATCGTGGTAACTGACAGCAGCCAGAAACAAGCTACACACTGCATGATTCCATTTCACACACACACACACACACACACACACACACACACCATTCTGAAAAGGGGGGCAGTGTAAGAATAGAAATGAGATCACTGCTTGCCAAAGACAGTGGTGAGGGTAGAACTGAACGTGAGGGGTGGCAAAGAGGGAACCACACCTGCCTGAAGAGATGGAGAAGGGTGCTGGGAAGTTCTAGGGTTGANCCCAAGGCCTCAAACACGTACAAAGGTAGGGGTTCACTTTCCGTCCCCAGCATTTGCTTTGAGCCTCTCTGGGAAATTATTACTTTTTTTATTTTTAAGTGTGTGTGTGTGTGTGTGTGTGTGTGTGTTATAGAAAAATATTTCATAACACACTTAGTTAATTCTGAGGTTGAAATTGTATCTTGTTCTGCAGTCTTACACAACTGGGGAAAAGATGGCTCAACAGTTAAGAGACTGTCTCTGAGTCATTCTCCCTGTGTTCCCAGGATCCGAAATGACTCAACACGTATTCTCAGAATGCATTGTCTGGCCCTGTTCCCACATCACAGTACTGACAGGAGAAATGTCCTGATGAGTCATATTACACACTGATCACAGTGCCTGGCCCAGGGGATTTCCATGAATGGTAACTATTATTATCAGTTCCCTATAATTCTTTGATAGACTTCTTGCTGAGGAAAAACTTCATTTACAGATATTTTGTCAAGCCTGTCTACAGAAAACCAAGAGACCATGCCTTCCACTCTGTCTCAGTTANGTTTCTTTTGCTGTGATGAGCACCATGAGTGAAAGCAACTCGGGGAGGAAAGGGTTTATTTGGCTTAGCACTTCCACATCCCAGCCCATCATTGAAGGAAGTCAGGACAGGAACTTAAGGCAAGAACCTAGAGGCAGGAACCAAAGCAGAGACTATGGAGGAGTACTGCTAACTGGCTTGCTCCCCTAGGCTTGCTCAGCCTGTTTTCTTTCTTGCACAGCCTAGGACTGTGACATCTCCCACAGGAAGCTGGGCCCTCCCACGTCAATCGTTAATCAAGACAATGCACCACAAACCAGTCTGTTGGGGTCATTTTCTTAATTGAGGCTCCCTCTTCCCAAATGGCGCTAGCACACATTCCTTCACCGTCATATCTCTTTGTTGTTGTTATTGTTGTTAGTTTTTTCACATATTTGAAGGGTGTGCACACATGTGTACACACTTGCTGAGGGCAGAGGAAAAATTTCAGGAGTTGGTTCTCTCCTTTTATCTCTTAAGTCCTGGAGACTGAACTCAGGCCATCAGGCTTCGTGGCAATGGCCCCTACCTACTGAACTNTCTTACACCTACACCTCCCATCTCTCTATATTATNATGATTCTCTTTAGAATATACCCATGGCCAAGCATGTATACACAAAATGAAATACTGGATTTCTTTTTTAAGAAAAAGAAAATAGTGCTGGAAATATAAGTATTTTTCTCCTAGTTCTTTTATAGGGCAATATTTCCTAAAGTTTCTACTGAGAACTAAAGATTATCTTTAAGGAAAATTACTGTGGCATGTTGACTTTACACCTCCAAATAACACAATAAAATCATTTCATTTAATTAATACCCTTCCCCCATTAACTGTACTCTAGACTTCATAGCTGAATTAAAACCCAATGTTGCTTCTTGGCATATAGAAAAATATTGCATAACACACATAGTTAATTCTGAGATTGAAATTGCATCTTGTTCTGCAATCTTAACATTAAATTATGCTCATAATTAATAGTTGTGTTTTTATAGCAGAATATAATAGTACATATTCTTTTTTCTATTGGTAATTGATATCTTTATTTTTTATTTATTTTACATACCAACCACAGTTTCCCCTCCCTCCTCNCCTCCTTTTTCTCCCTCCACCTCCTTTCTACCCCCTCTTATCCATTCCTCAGAAAGGGTAAGGCCTCCCGTGGAAATCAACAAAGCATGACATATCAAGTTGAGGCAGGACAAAGTTTCTCCCTCCTACATCACGAGTGAGTGAGACATCCCACCATAGGGAATAGGTTCCAAAAAGCCAGTTCATGCACCAAGGACAGATACTGGTTGCACTGCTAGGGGCCCCACAGACAGATCAAGCTACACAACTGTCACATGCATCTTTTCTTTTATAATTGGTGTAAGGCAGCATATCCAGGGCAGGGGGATGGCTCAGTGGGTGTGAGCACTGAGTGCAAATTCCTAGTACCCACATAAAAAGCCACATATGGCTATGCATGCCTCTAACTCCAGCACTAAATGTGGCAGAGACAGGGGGATGGATGTAGCTTACCAACCACCAGCCTAGCTCCAGTTTTACTGAGCGACCCTGCTTCAAAGACAACAAGCAAAGAACAGTAGAGTAGGACATCTGATCTTCTCTGGCCTTGGCATGCACTCATGGGTTTGGGCACCTGTACACACATGCACATACAAAACACACACACACATACACACACACACACACACACCACACACATTGCATATCTGAAAGACTAAACAAACCAAAATATATAAATTGCCAGAGTGAAATGTCAGTAAAATGCTTCTAAATTCACACTGTTTGTGTTATGTCTTACTGTCCACTTCTTTAACCATAACATAATTCTATATATTCCCTGAGGAAGAAAATTTCCTAAAACCTGTAAGATACTTGGAAAATCAAAAATGAGGTAGTAGCTTGAATCATAAAGACAACAGATACATAAACTCTATATTATTATTTAAACTGACATAAAAATTTGTTTAAATCTTTGCAAGTATGTACATGTGTATATGCTATAGTATGCATAAGTAGATAAATGTGTTGATTTTTAAAATTTTAAAAAACATTAATGTGTGTGTGTGTGTGTGTGTGTTCATGTGAATACAGTTGCCTGTGGAGGCCAGAAGAGGGCACCAGACCTCCCAGAGCTGGAATTGCTAACAGGTTAAGAGTCACCAGAAATGGATGGTAGGAACCAAACTCGAATCCTCTGTAAAAGCAGTAGTCTTCTAACTGANGAGCCATCTCTCCAGCCCCAGTATGTGCTGCTTATGGAAAACCTAAGAATAGATAAGAAAGCATGCGTGTGTCTAGGCCTGTGTGTGAGCNGTGAGAAGCAAGCAGGGGTTTGAAAAGGAGATGCCCATACTGGAAGGAAGTTGGTGAGTTTGCAAGGAGCTTATAACTGTCCTGTCCAATCCCGAGACAAGGATTGCAAAGCTCTGTGTTTCCTCACCCCTCGCCTGTGGAGTCCCTGCCTGCAGGAGCTCCCTGCACCCTGCAACTGTGCACAGATGCTTTATTTGACCAGGGTAATGCACTTTCCAGGTGCTGCCCCCAGTTGTTTTTATTTTGAATTCTCCGTTCTTTCCTTTCAAATGCTGGAAATGTCAACAAAAAACTTCTGCTTCCCATTTTCTGAATTTTACATTTCAACATCTGAGTAATGGCTCCACTATAAATACTCAGACATATTAAAATTGTGAAGGGACATAATGAAATCTTACAAAGGGTGAGATGAACTGAGTTGAGGTTTGTTGTTGATATGGCAAAGGATTCTGTTTGTTCACTTGGATTTTGATTGGTGGAGGTGCTAACTCTCTGTGTACACTATAAACCTAACCTTTGAGTGTATCTTTGAATTTATCTCATTTGCTTACAAATTCACAGGCTAACCAGAGTTCAGAGGGAACAGTTTGTTTTAGCCCCATTCCCCGAGGCTTTTGAGAGGAGCTATTGAACTGTCTCCTCTTTGAGTCTACAGACTTGGTACCCCTGAAGACTCCCACAAGCCATGTCACCAGCTCCATTGGGATAAATTCCTCTTTTTAGTTTCACAACTAATAAACAAATGTATTTGAGTGGGCTTTTCTACTTAAGCATGTCATGACAGAGAATTGTCTCCAAAGGACATGTTGGAGCAGAAGCAGGCAAGTTGGCTCAGTAAGTAAGGGGGCTTGTTGCCAAGACTGATGACCTGAGTTTGGTCCCTATGACCCAAAAGGTGGAAGGAGACAATCTACTCCTGCTAGTTGTCTTGGCTCCTCCATATGCATGTTGTAGCATATATGTGCACGCACACACACACATGCACACACACACAAATAAACAAATGTAAAAATTAACATATCAAGATCATATGTAAGCCTGAGTTCATAGTATACATCAACACAAGGTATATATACCAGAAGATGTACAGTGCCTGGAGGGACTGTCTCTAATTTGTCCTTCACACCGACCCGAGTCCAAGCACATCTCACTCAGCTTTCATGTACTCTTGGTAGAAACTAGGGTGTTCTTTTTGTCCCAACTCTGCATCTTCTAAGGAAAGAGAAACATCTCCCAAGACAAACCAAAATCAAGTGTTCAGCCTGCCCTGTCTGGCCGAGTAGCCTGACCGCCCTTTTATCTCCGTGTAGCTGAGATGCTGCACTAAGGTGTGATACCTGGAGCCTGGGTTGCTCCTACTCTGCTCCCGGGTGCTCTTCATTCTCCTCCTCTTCCACTTCAGATTCCCCAGTTGTCTCCTCTGTGTTTGTCATTAACCCGACATTCTTTTGCCACCTCCTCAAAAATGTGTCCTCATTCATGGCAGCCACTATTGCCTGGTATCACATTTCTACAAATTTCTGGAGAAATCAGGTTTTCCCTTCTGATGGTCATGCATGTCATGCATTACAACTGCTTTTCTCATCAATGTACTTTGCAGCTTGGTTGCCTGGCATGGCCTTGACAGGATGCACACGCTGTGCTTTTCCAGCTAATCGGAAACTCCTTACTGATACCCATAGCNGTGTGTTTCCTCCACTTTCTGGGTAACCTCATTTCTTAGTTCCCAGTCTGAGAGACATGATTTTGTGTTTTGGAGAAAGCTGGGCCTATGAGATGGCTCAGCAGATAAAGGTGCTTGCTGCCAAGCCTGATGGCCTGAGCCTTATCTCTGGAACCCATGCAGTAGAAGGAAAGAACCAACCCCTGCATTGTCATCTGACCTCCACACATGCACCCTGGCATGTNTGTACCTACACTCATAAACACTCACTCCCCCCACACACAATATAAATGATTTTAAAAGAAACAGGAAGTCACTACACATCAAAGTGCTTCCTTCTTCCAAGTTCTGGNATTGTAATCCACCATGCCCTCTGCATGTTAAACGTCTAAGGAACTTAAATGATAGAGTGCTAGAATGTTCTAGAGTTGTCATGATGTTTCTGTGCTGACCAGTATCAGACATTAAGGTTTATCTAGATTTTTTTCTTTAATTAACTGACTCATTTACAAGATAGTCCTTTCTGAGATAATTTGATGGGGGCCAGGAAAGGACTTGAGTTCTTCCCCAAGTGGGGAAAGGAAACACCTTTTATATATAAAAGATTGACTCCTGAAGCAGGGTAGGTAGGAAATGATGACTCTTCATATACAGGAGGCTTCTGAAGCAAGACAGAGTACAGGGCTATAAAGTAAATACCCACACAATGTTTCTGACCCAGCTTTGGTTTGTTAGAACCAAAGTTATTAACCAGTGTTCAATTTAACATCAGATAGTTTGTGCAGAAGTAGTCACAGCTGATAAAACTCAAGATTCATGCCAACACTGAAATTCTTCTTCCCAGTTCAAGCAACCCTGGGGCCAGTAACATATGAGGTATTTGCCAAGCAAAAATATAGATTGATTGTGGTTTTCTTTCTAATTAACTAGCCATTTGGATCAAATGGCTGCTTCTAAATGTAGCCCTTTCCTCTGTACTGTAAGGCAGGGGAGGCATGGGGGCTTCTGGTTGCTCAGCGAGAGACACTTACCTCACAGTCATGTTCTCATGTGACTTCTGTCATGCAGGTCCCACAGCCACACATGCAGACAGCTAGTGAGAAATCCTGGAGCCACTCCAGGCTATCTCCTGTGAATACAGGGCATAAGTTACTTTGGGGCAACTCCCTGGCTGCCCTATCCTGCCTGTGGCCTCCTCGGGCGGCTCTCTAGTTGTGGAGTAGAAATTTCTTCCTCAGCTAAGCTTGACCCTCCAAAGTATCATGTTTCTCTTCTGGACTAGGAAAGAGGAGATGAGAGAAGGTTGGTGTCTGCAAGTTTTCAGCTTGAGATCATATTTAGCATACTCGGCGCCCATTCCTTAAGTAGCACAGCATGACTGGCACCCATTTGCATAACTGCTCCTTGTAATAAGCATGTAAACTACTGGAGACGGGCTGATTATGAATCTGGGGGAGATGGATTTTCTCTCCCTTTTTCTTTCCAATTATATGATGTGTAGATGAGTGTGGGTATATGCACGCACATATGAATGATGTGCCCTAGGAGTCCAGAAGAGAATGCTGAATCCCTGGATCTGTGGTTACAGATGGTTCCGAGCCACCCAACATGGGTGCCGGGAACTGAACTTGGGTCCTCTGCCAGAGCAGTAGGCATTCTTAACTGCTGATCTATCCAATCCCAAAGATGGATTTTCTTTCNTAGCTGTTTCTATCTTGTCCTCTGACTCAGACGGATCCTGTGTCCCCCTAACTTTCTAGTTAGAATGCTGGTCTTTGCTTTGACTGTAATGGGCCACAGTGCCCCCACTCAGGCCTTTATAGCACAGAGATTCCTGATGTAGATTCACCATCCAGGGCACATCCATATACTGTCATTGCCTTCTCTCCTTCTGTCCCTGTGTGCTGCTTCTTAGACCCACACAAGGAGGGCCTGACTGAATGACAAAATGCTCAGCCCATGCTATCGCAAACATGATGCTAAAAAGGCTGCTTCCTCAGGCTACCGAGTCACCACCAAGCAGTGAGGAGCAGAGTGGGTTACAAAGGTGATCTGCTGTTAGCTTCTGACCAGAGTGATTCCCTCTTGAAAGAGAAACAATCTAGAATACAGAGTCAAAATTGTACCTAACTTTAGGGACTGGAAAGATGGCTCAGTACTTGACACATAAGGCACCAGGACCTGGGTTAGAACCTGTAGAGTAAGGGAGGAGGGACTGTATGTACAACATAGCTGTAATTCCAGCACTACAGAAATGGAGACAGGAGGATTCTNGGGGCTCACTAGCAAGCTACTGTAGTCAAATCAGTGAGCTCCAAATTCAACCATAGACCCTGTCTCAAAATACAAAGTGGAGAGCCACTGAGGAAGTTACTAGACATCAGCCTCTAACCTACACATGAACTGACATATATGCTCACACATAAAAGATTTTTAAAAATATATAAACATATAAGTAAAATACAGTTCTACCTAATTTCAAGTGCTAGGGTAATTAGAAGGGCAGAAGTTGCTTTTGACTGGGGAAAAACAGGGGCAACTTTGAACAGATAGGTGAATCAAAAAAGATTTAGAAAAGTGGAATTGGCCCAGAGAGCCGTGCAGATAGAAGGACCAAGGCAAGCGGAACTGCACGTCTGGTTTCATTATTTTAAAGATACATAAATGGTCTCAGAGAAGTGATGGGACTTGCAAAGATTCCTACCAAGTTGGTTGCTTGCCCGAGAAAATCAGTCTTCACAAGTCCCAGGCCCTCAGAGCTCTGAACAGCTTTATAGCTCTCTGAATTATTAGCTTCGGAGTCAATCAAAAACATAGTGTGTTCTTCACATGGAAACATTCTGATGTCATAAGCAAAGCTTCCAGCACTTTTATTCTTTCAGGAGAGAACAGTAGCATCGGGCCTTCTTTCAAATGTATTACTGGAGAATAGGTCACTAATGAGCAACAGTTGTCAGGCCTTCCTGTGTGGGTTGGGGGGTGTGGGGAGCTGGGTGGGGGGATCCACACCCAGTACTTAGTGCCTACAGCCGGGAACCACACCCCAGCACCAAGCACCTGAAGGTCAGCTCAGAACTTGGAGGCCTGTAGGCTTTCTGAAGAGGGTGGCCAGGTTGAGTGTATAAAAAATATGGGATGCCCAGTTAAGTTTGAATTTCCATAAACCACAAATAATTTTTCAGTGTAAGTATGTCCAGCATAATCTCTGCAAGACGATTTCAGCATTATTTTATGTGATCAGAGTTGTTTTTATTTGCATCATTTCCGTGGATTATTTTTTGCCTTAAAACCATTAAGATTTGTAGTTGTATGGAGCTTGGGGCTTTTTTGTTCATTTTATTTTAATTTTATGTGTATGGGTGGTTTGCCTGCATATATATCTGTGCACCACAGCATGCCTTGTGTCTGATGAGACCAGAAGAGGGTGTCAGAGCTCCTGGAACTGGAGTTACAAACAGTTGTGAGCTGCCATGTGGGTGCTGGGAATTGAACCGGGTCCTCTGGAAGAGCAGCCAGTGCTCTTAACCACTGAGCCATCTCTCTAGCCCCTGGTATTTTTTAAGGCATCGTTGTGATGGTTAAGATAGGTTGTCAACTTGGCAGAATTTTCTTCCATCATCACGGTAAACAGACCTCTGAACATACCTTTGAATGAGTACCTGGAATAGGTACTGAAGTGGGAAGATCCTGGAAGATGANGTCATCACATGGACTGAGGTCCTAGACTGCATAAAAAGGAGAAAGCCAGCTGAGCTCCAGTGTTCTTCCCTCTCTACACCCTGACTGTGGATGCAAGGTGACCCCTTGCTTCACCTTCCTGCAAACATGGCTTCCCCNNCATGATGGACTGCAGCCCTTCAAACTGTGAGCCACAGTAAGCCCTCCTCCCCTGTGTTACAAGCATCTGTCAGAGCAATGAGGAAGGTCAATGGTGCAAACATTGAAAGTCAGCTCACAGGTTTTAAAGATCAACTCCAGGGGAGTAGAGTGAACAGATTTGACTGTGTGTCTTATGAACCCAGCATCAGGATCATGAAGAGTAGTCAAAAAGCGCCCAGTGAAAAACACAGCATGCTCTTAATTGTTATTCCTGCCTTAGACTCTCCATTAACACAGTGGCCAACTTAATCCATTTTTTAAATTTAGTTCCTGTCTGAGATGTCTCGGTGATAGAAGATTGAGAAATATCTTGCTTAACTAATGTCAATATTTTATCTAACAGCTAATTCACACCACTTGGCTGAAAAAAAGTCCAAGTAATCAGGCATTCATTAATGCAGGGAGGAGTAATGGATTATCTGCTAACTTGGTCCTGAATGCATGTCTCTTGCCTCCCAGGCATCCTTCTTTCTGGCTTCTGATAAAATGGCTGGCTATATGCAATAACCCTGAACTTCGTGGGCTATTCCTCCCAGAGGTCATTAGTGACTAATGTGCATCTCTCCCACTTTATAAGAAATCAGATCTCTGAAATCGTTCAGAAGACATAATTCACTACAGATGAAGTCTCTGCACTCCAGCATGAAGTGATTTGGGTCCTGACACTGCATTTTGAAGATATTAAAACCCAAACGAAAAGTGTGGTCCACAGCTTGTGTTAATTATCGATGGGGCGCTGTGGAAGCACNTGGGTACTGAAGAAATCACTATCTAATAGGATTAAATAGGCCTGACTCCATCAAGGCGCTGTCTCTCCACATGGGTGATTCCTTTATTCTCCTAAATCCAAGTCTTTTGGGGTCTAATCGGCCAAAGGAATGAACATGGAAGGTAATAAAGGAAGAAGGATGAGGCGTGGATGGCGATTTCATTTTCGGATTACAGTTGACACAGTGGGCTCTTTGGGTCTAGACAGCTCTTTCATCAGCTGTCCAAATGCTTGCTTCTGGGTTAGGAAGCAGTGTGTCTGCAGAAGCAGATGGTTTCACGCCCTCGGCGTCTGCACGGTTCTCAGAACCTGTGCTCCTTGCTCCTCGGGCTGTGTGAGCTCTAAGATTTTGTCTTAATGTTTATCTTCTTAAGGACTTCTTTATTTTTATTTATTTATTTTATTNTTTTGGTTTTTCAAGACAGGGTTTCTCTGTATAGCCCTGGCTGTCCCGGAACTAGTTCTATAGACCAGGCTGGCCTCAAATTCACAGAGATTCACCTACTTCTGCCTCCCCAGTTCTGGGATTAAAGATGTGGGCCACTGCCGCCCATTTTAAGCATTTATTTTAATACTTTAATGTATTTCTAATCTAGTTTGCTTTCTGTCCTGTGATAAAACAGTGACCAAAAACAACATGGGGAGGAAAGGGTTAACTTGGGTTACAGGGTATAGTTCATTATTGGGGGAAGTGGAGGTAGGAACTGAAGCAGAGACTGTGGGGGGTGCTGCTTACTGGCTTGCTCCCCATGGCTTTCTCAGCCTGCTTTCTTATATACCCTAGATCCCCACACCCCAGACCCGGGGTGGCACCACCCACAGTGAGCTGGGCCCTCTCACATCAATCATTGATGAAGAAAATGTCCCCACAGACTTGCCTACAGGCCAATCTGGTAGAGGTGATTCCTCAACTGAGGTTCTCTCTTCCCAAGTGGCTCTAGAATGTGTCAAGTTGACAAAAATAAACATCTCAGTGTCTGTGAGTGTATGTGTATGTGCGTGCATGTGTGTGAGTGTGTGTGTGCATGCATGTGTCTGAGTGTATGTGTGTGCATGTGTGAGTGTGTGTGCTTATATATGAGGGTGTGTGTGTGGCATGTGTGTCTGTGAGTGTATGTGTATGTCTGAGTGCATATGTGTGTATGTTTATGTGAGTGCATGTGTGTGTGTGTGTGTGTGTGCATGCGCGCTCTCGTGGGTTTGTGCACATGAGTGCAGTGCCCATGAAGATCAAAAGAGAACACCAGATCTCCTGGAGCTTAAGGAAGAAGGCCTGTGGTGTGAAACAGTACTTGTGAACATAGCAAACTTCCCTTCCACCTGACACCTGGTTTCAGAAAGTCTACACAAAGGACAATTGAGCAAAGGCAGGATGAGCCATTGCTGGACAAAACCAGAGCCATGGAGTAAGCAATCGGACCATAGGAACAGAATTCTGTTCATTTGTTTAACCTCTAACTATTAAGTTGTTGTATTCTTTATTGTTACTATTTTGCATCTGAGGATGTAGTTCCCTCATATACCCAGATTCAATTCAATAACTAGAACTTGGTGATGATGAGTGATCTGACTTATATAAATGTATTTCAGATTCAGTGTGAACATGTTTCTAAGCAGTTATAGGCTGTTATCACATGGAAAGGTAACCACAAGGATTTTGTCTTAGTGACCTTCCTATTGCTGTGATAAGACACCATGACCAAGGCAACTTACAGAAGACAGGGTTTGCTGGGGGCTACAGCTCAAGAGTGTGAATCCATGCCTGTCTATCATGGTGGGAGCACGGCAGGCATGGCACTAGGNCAGTAGCCAAGAGCAACCACAAGGCAGAGAGAACGAGAGCTAATTGGGAATGGCATGGGTTTTTGAAACTTTAAAGTACATTTCAAATTTCAAAAGGCCACACCTCCTTCAAAGTCCCTCCCAAACAGTTCCAGCAGCTGGGGACTGAATGTTCAAATGCATGAGTCTACAGAGGCCATTCCCATTCAAACCACTACAGACTTACTCCATACTCTTACATCACAGAATCCTTTTACTCTGTCTTTCAAAACTTTTTACAAGTTTGTTTTGTCTAATTAAGTATAGATGCATTTGTATAGTGCATTTAAAACCTCTAAAACAAGGCTGAAAACTTTTGCTAAAGAAATGAGCTGAGAATTGTATATTCGAAAATTTGGTGTTGTCAACAAATTCAATTTTATACAAGACAGGGCTATGGAAATAGAGTTAGTGATATGGAGCAAAGATTAGGAATAGCTTCCACTACCTTCAGCTAAGGAGTGCTTGGGCGGTACAGGAACCATGAGGGGACTTTAGCTGTGGAGATGTACAGCTTGGGAGAGTCAGACCTCTTCTAACTGGCCTTTTACACTTTTGAGTTTCCAGCTGAGTTCTTCCTGGATGTGTGCTCAGGTTCTGTCCACCTAAGACCTTTCCCTCCCCTGCCCTTCTGTTTGCCACCTCTGTTCCTTTCTCTTGGCCTTGTCTTCCCAGCCCCCACCCTCACCCCCAGCCTCAGTCTCTGCACTGGCCTGAAGGGCTCTCTAGTTTCTGGTGCCCAGTCCTTCCCCTGGGTGACTGTCTTTGATGCATTCTTCTATAAGCTGGCTATAGCTAAAGCTATAGCTGGCTATAAGCTAAAGTTCACTTTAGCCCCTGTTTTACCAGTCTCAGCCATGGCCACATCACCCAGGCCTAGTCTACCTTGCCTCTGCTGTCATTGTTCCTGCCCAAGTGTGACTTGTCTTTTCCAGTCCCCTACCTCCTGTTCCATTCCTGCCCGGCTTCTCTGCTCCCTAATCCACACCATCTTTCCTGAGTTAATCCCTCAGTTATCATGGACTATGTAAATAAGAACTGGTACTTACATAGTGTTTGCCTGTAGCAAACAAGGAGTTCAGACNCTGCGTGTAGACTTTATAGAAGGAGTTACCAATACAGATGACTAATTAATTTATATTCCTTTTATCTCTTATCTTGGCCATAGGCAGTCTTTACTCACTTAGACACTGTATACATTTTATAAATTACTATTATTTATTTCCTTTTGCTGCAAAAGCATAGAAATAAGATTATTTCTTCATACAGAAACCTGTCTATTGCTTCAAATCTTTGTAAATATCAGCAAATAGCTCTCAGTGGTGGTTAATAAATAAGTTGAAATAAGGGAGCAGTGGAACAAAGGAAAGTTTGGACTGACCCACCCNAGTCCCCAGAAAGGGACCTCTGATCTTTTCTGGTGGTACCATTCCTATCACCTCTAAAAGGATCAGGGCTAAGGGCCAGGAAGGGGTGCACATGAGAGTCCAGGAGGATCTGTAGCACTGGGGAGGGTGGAGAGCAGTGAGGAGCCTGCGGAAATGCCAGCCAGCATCCAACTCTAGTCTGCCTTTCTCTGTGGAATGGGGCCTGGCAGGAGCAGGCAGCAGGGCTGGACAAACTGTCCTGGGGCAGTGGGGTGTGTGTGTGTGTGTGTGTGTGTGTGTGTGCTGTCTCTTATACACATCTAGGCAAGCACGTGGGCTCTGCTGTAGGCATGCTGAGGCCCTTCATCCTGATTTCCATCAAAGAACAGGAACAGGGGCCAGAATGGAAGTTGTGGCCAGAGCTGTTTTGTAAGGGAAACTATGGAAGGCTGCGGCCCTCAAGCTGTGTAGGCATGAAGGGATGGAGATCCCAGACACACCCCAGGTCAGAGCATGGGTGTCCCAGACACAAGCTGAGAGCTGGCATACCAAAGAGATCTGTGATAACTTCACTCCAATCCAGACTGTAGATGTAAGCATGGCCTTGGGGATGTGGAAATACAGAAAAGAAAAGACNGCCCCTCAGCCAGCAGCATGTATTTCCCTATAGGGTCAAATGGGGCAGCTCTTGAGGAAGTTCAGAAACCTATGGGTTCAACCTAAATGGGGGTGCTCAACTGACATAGAAGGACTGCCCAGTGAATTGCGGTTGTCACTGCCACTGTCCAGCAGAACAGAAAGCTGTGGTATGTGTGCTTTTTACTCTTCGCTCTTTGGGGGCCCACCACTGAGCTCCCAAATAAATACATGGAGACTTATTCTCACTTATGAATGCCTGGCCTTGGCTTGGCTTGTTTCTAGCCGGCTTTTCTTAAATTGTCCAGTCTACCTTTTGCCCCTGGACCTTTATCTTTCTCTATTCTATATGCCTTTCTTTACTTCTTACTCCACAGCTGGCTGTGTGGCTGTGTGGCTGTGTGGCTGTGTGGCTGTGTGGCTGTGTGGCTGGGTGGCTGGATGGCTGT
>LZPO01034890.1:58587-87985 GCA_001675575.1 Neotoma lepida | reverse complement strand
CCAGTCCAAATGAAGCAGACAAGCTGCCTCATTAGCTCCAGCCTCTATTTTAGTTGAGTCTTAGCAGACCTCATGTCAGAGTCAAGTCAGTTTTAGCTACTTTATTATCCAGCCAGCAACAGTAAGTCCGACTGTGAATTACACCCCCCCACACACCCTTGTCTCCAAGTGCTGGCCACAGTGTTGTCACCCTGCATTTCTTCCCTTTTCCTTACCCCATCCATCTCTAGGGATGGCCTCAGGCCTGGCCCCCAGCCCCGGTCTGTGCTCTGTTTCCTTTCTTGGCCTTGATCCTAGACTGAGATCTTACCCCCTAAATACTCCTACCAACCTCTCAATACTCACCATGGCTTATGAACATCTATGTATTGAGGAGGAATGAAATGAGATGTGACAGAGAGGGACCAGTCCAGGCTGGCTTGCATGTGTTTGTAGAAAAGTGAGAGTGAACGAGAGACATGTGTGCACCCGCCCCCCACCATCTTCACTGTGCTGAATCCTGTAGGCTGTTCACAGGGGCGACACTGGGTGCTTCACGCTGTGAATAAGTCACATGAGGTTCCTTGCCTCTGAGGCTTGGATGCAGAATGGTGATATGAAAGGAGACAGAGGGGCTAGTGAGAGGGCTCAGTGGGTAAAACCACTTGCTGCCAAGCCTGAAAACAGGAGTTCAACACCTGGAACTCACATAGTGGGAAGCAAGAACAGAGACACACTGAGATGTGGTGACCACTCTGGAAAGGACATTTTAATGAGGCAAGAAGGAATGGAAGGCACATTGGGTGTTCTAAGGGAAAAACTCATTGGCCATCCAGAAATCAAGTTGAAGTTAAATCTGAGGAGGAATATGGAAGTCAGATTGTTTCTGTGTTACGTGCTCAAAAACCTGTGTAAACCAGGCTCATCCCCCTCAGTTCTACCCCGTACTATCCTGTGTTTTCTAGGACTCCTGTGTGTGGTGTGCATGTGCACACATGCTCTCCTGCATGCCAAAGGTTGATACTGGATATCTTCCTCAGTCACTCTCCACCTTATATTTTGAGACAGAATCTCTCACTGAACTTGGAGATTGACAATTTGACTGGTCACAGTGGCCAAAAAGCTTCAGTTGTAGGCCTTTCTCCATCCGCCAGCACTGGTGGCAAGTATCCCCACCCTCTGTGTCCAGCCTTTTGCATGGGTCCAAAAAAGAAGACAGAGTCTCATGTAGCCCAGGATGCCCCCAAAGTCATTAAGTGGACAAAGGTGGCCTTGAATTTCTGATCCTCCTTCTACCCCAGAGTGTTGGGATTCTAGGCATGCGCGATACCTCTTGGCTTAATGTGGTGCTCAGCTGAGCTTAGGGGTGTGTGCATGCTAGGCAAACATTCCACCAAAACACCTGTGCCTCCAGGCTCCCATTACTACTGTTTCACACAAACACTACCCAGTATTTAAAAGATCTTTCAGTTTGATAGTTTTCATTGTCCCACCATGAAAGGCTGATTCCCTCCTAAGCTGCCCACAGCTGCACATAAAAATTCAAGGAGTTGCTATATTCCTGTGGCCAGTCTGCACCAAAGTGCACTAGTTGCAATTATTTGGTTGGAGGATAATAATTTCCTTTTTAATTTTTGTCTGATCATGATAATCTCTCAGGAGCCACTAAATCCTTAAATCAGATTTCAGACATCCTGGTCAACATGTTAAAAAAGGAGAAGAAGAAAACTCAGGATGCCCTCCACTTATCGGACATGGAGAAGACTGAAGCCAGGCCACTGCAGAACTCACCCTTCCTTCTNAAGAGCCCAGCAGATCAGAGCACCTCAGGCTCCTCAGGCCAGGACCTCAGCCTATGCAGGCACAGATCCAGTTTGCTCCACAAAAAGACAGGTGGGTAGACTACATTTCCAGCATTCTTCATCACCTGTGGTGGATTTCNGCATCACATCCTGTCGTCTGAACTGTGCAAAGAGGAGGTTTCTGGTGATGTATTTGTTAGAAATTTTTTTCAAGTGAAATGCATGTTTCCCAAATTCATAAGTGAATGGGGAAGAATCAATTGAATATATAGTGGCAGAGATGGATGTGGAATGAGATAGATCTGGGCACAAGTAGAAATGGCAGCTTCAGAGGAGAGGAAGAAACCCCTTCCTGTGACAGGGAAGAAAGAATGAGGTTCATGTTTTGGCAGCAGTGTAATGATGTTATCTAAACCCAAGTAAGCTGTCCACAGCCAAATAACTTTAAAACGGTACACCTTATCAAAGGCCCATCCATTAGCAAAGCTGTGAGATCATAGGATTTCACAGGGCTGGGCTCATCCACATTTTCCATTTCTAGCTTTTGATGGAGATGTTGGTACATCTTCTAAAGAACTCACTAGATGCCCAGGATCATTTGTGTGCATTGGCTGTTTGTAGACCAGCGTGTTGTGGAGTCCCATGACTGACGCTGGCCTGGACCCTGAGGAATCTGAGGTGTGGTACAGAGGAATGGAGAGCACCCCCTGTTAGCCATGTAAGGTAGCATTTCCTGTGTTCATATTTGCTAGGAGTGACCAAGACATCTAGCCTGGGAATCATTTCCAAGCCTGGTGTCATTCCAGTTAGTTTTGTCAACTTGCTACAACCAAGAATGACCTGGGAAGAAGTCCTCAGTTGAGAAATTGTCTACATTGGGTTGGCCTTAGTATATTCCTATGGGCCCTATAGGAGTAGCTGTCAGGGCTTGTCTTGATCTCTCCGGCATGATTTCCAGGATGTGCTCTCTCAGCTCTACAGAGATGTGTTTTTGAAGTGGGAAGACTGGCCTTGAACATGGGGAGCATTGGTTCTTGGTCTGAGTCCTGGACTGTGTAAGAGTGAAGAAAGCCATCTGAGTGAGCAGTCAAGGANCCTACGTTTGTTCTCCCTGCTCCTGACAGTGGGTGTGAAGCTTATTTTTCCTGCCTTGACTTCCCCACAGTAATGTGCTGGAATTGTGAAGAAATAAATTCTCCCTTCCCTGTGTTGCTTTGGCTAGGATACTTTGTTATGACAGAAATGAAAACAGAATAGGCTCTCTAAACAGCACATTTTAATTATCAAAGACAACATCCAGAAACACGGAGATGGATTTTGTGATATCTCACTCAGTGTCTTTTAACTCCACATCTCCTTGCCTCAGTTAGTTCTTCACAACACAGTAGCAGGGATTCCAAAGTCCTGGGAAACAAAGATGTGCTTGTACTGTTCATGGTGGGCACAGAAGAATAGTAAGGATTGCTGATTCCTCTCTGGCACTGATTTCCGCACAGTCCTGCCACGTTCTATTACAAACTGCAGCTGGCTGAGAGAAAATGGCAGCGGGACCTGGACTGGTGAATTCTTTCATTGACCAAGCCATTCCGCATGTGTTTGTGGAGCATATACTTTATGAAATTATTGCATTTTAATGTATTTATTGCATATGATTATAGATGTGGGCATGTGTGTGTCNTGGCCTGCATGTCAGGTCAGAAAACACTCTTGGCAGGGCAGGGTCTCTCCTTGAACCATTTAGCTCCTGTGATTGAATGAGGTGTGCGCTATCACCTTCCTTCACTTAGGCGTCTTGCTTATCCAATCATATACTTTGTTGTAAGCACAATGCTATTTACTGTTATCATAAGCCAGGTTTGCACCGCCCTTGGATCTACCAGTTACTAGGCTGAGTCTCACCTTGCATTAACTAATTTAATCATTAGCCTGTGGCTTAGGTTTTGGTTTTTCTCCAAGTTGCTCCAGGATAAGGACATGTATAGACAAACACAGCTTTGACATTAGAATAATTACAGACCAACAGAGCAGAGTCACTGAGGGCACACATACTGGGACCATGTCAGAGAAAACCATAAAGATCCAGAGAGCTTGAAAGGGTCAGATGTAGGTGAGGAGAGTAGTCCATGAGAGGGAATCAATTGTTGGGCTATTTGCCGAGCACCTCCTGTGGGAGCTTGGACATGGGAAGGGCAGGTGTGGCTGACATGCGCAGAACAGACTAACGTAACAGAAGGTACTGAGACTCGTGGCCAATTTAAAATTCCTGAGTCTAGGCCAGAGCCTGGAGGTGCTAAGCGAGGGACAGGCATCCTGGGTGTTAAGGAGGTGGAGTGCACAGTGTTCAGTAGCTCATAGGCTGTGTAAAGTCAGGGTGAGATGGACCCCCAGGTCTCTGAGTGGCTGGTGATGATCTCTACAGATGAGAAATGGGGACTGTCTCCCCTGGCCCTACAGTGCTGGAAGTTTTGTCCATTGTGAGTGTGTGTCAGCACCTCTGCTGCTGGAGCCCAGAAACGGTTTTCAAAGCATGGCACTGTCGCTTGCTTGCTGCGTATTGTGAGCCACAGAACATTGGGAAGCCACAGGGGGAAAATTATCTTTCTAACTTTATCCTGTTCTTTTCTTTCTTCTACTTCCCTCTCTCCAAATGCCACTCCTGAAACTTAGAAATAGTTCCTCAATTACTCATGTAAGAGCTGGCTGTAAAGAATTCTCTGCTCTACCTTCACCGCCTGGATCATAAGACCTTCTCTGCAGAAGAGGTNTGTCCCCCACTGGCAGAAGAATGCCACAAAGATGAATGTGGGTACCCACTGCTCAGTGTCCTTACCTAGGCTGTCATATCAGATCATTTCTTTGGCCCAGTCACATTTCTAGAAAGCTGTCCTCAGACCTAAACATGAAAGTAACCAATTTTCCCTAGGTCTTTGTATCTATGTCTTCCTTCTGAAGACTCCTTGACCACCTAATGTTGGCTTAAATAAATCTGCTGTGCTTCTCTCTCCCTCTAATCCATCTTTTGTTCTAGAGGAGTCACTGGTGACTCATATGACAGATGAGGAAGGGTGTCTCACCCACCTACCCTACACTGCCCAAGCTAAAGGTTGTTCTCAGTACTCACAGTGGAACACCTTGGCTCATAGCTCTGGTTTCTGAACTGTTGTATATATGCAAAACATGGCCGCAGATTCACCGTCCTACCCTAGCTGTGGGCCAGACTCTTTGGATGTCTGTTTCTTCTTTCTGCACCATCTCCCTTCACAGAATGCTCCTTCCTTCCCTTATAATTATAGTCATCTCTTCCAGGGCCTCTCCTTCCCTTGATCTTGCCATTGAGAGGGACTACAGTCCTGTATGGGGAACAAATCAAGTTTACTTGAATTGAAAATTGCTGAAAAAAATCATGGCAATTGTTTTCAAGGTCCAAGAACAAATGAGGTCAAGGCTTTGGAGAAGGGCCTCCCATCTGAAAGTGCTTTGGGGTTGTCTTAACTGCTATTGGCTGGAGTTCCAGGAGAATTGTAAATGGGAGTCAGCCTACAAATGGACTGATAATGATCTAACCATTTGGGGAAGGGTTTGGAGGGGAATCGACTTTATTGTCTGGCAGAGACTACAAATAGGAATGAAAATTGTGGAGGAATCAGAGTCATGGAGCGCCAGGTAATGAGATCCTTCATCATGTTTCAGATGCTGGGAGCCGATTAGACATTTATGACCACAGCGGCTTATATATGAAAAGCTTACGTAAACTAAAGCAAATTCAACAAAATCAATAAGCTTGCTGTTTTGGAAGTTTTTCTGTTTTGGGAAGGTGTTTTTGTTTCTTTTAACCATGCCAGAGCTGTCTAATGCAGAATAGGTCAAACTGGCCATCTCTGAGACTACGTTAAGAGTGTCCCTTTCTTCCATCCCCCTCTGATTCATGCCACACATGAGCACCTTTGAATTAGAAAGTGGGGCTGAATTTATGGTTCACTGGGGAGACCTGAAGTCGCTGTCCAAGCAGCTGGCCAGGTGGAGGAGAGGCAAGACTTTGGGGCTTTCAGTTGTTGATACGGAGACTAAATGTCTATTGTGATTTCCTTAGAAAGATGAGAGGGATTGTTCAGACTCAGTTTGGAAAGTCACACTATTCTTTTGTGGGGCTAGGGATGTGGCTTGGTTGGTAGAGTGCTTGTCTAGTGTGCACAGAACCCTGATCTCCATCTGCAGCACTTCATAAAATCAATTGTTTGGGCCAAGGGCTAAAGAGATGGCTCAGTGGTTAAGAACTTGTATTGCTCTTCCAGAGGACCCAGGTTCAATACCTAGCACTCCTGTGATGGTTCACAACTCTGTACCTCCAGCAGAAAGCAAGGAACAGCAGCATGCATCTGGTATCCCAGCACTGGTGGGGCAGAGGCAGGTGGATCCCAGGAGCTCACTGGACAGCCAGCCTAGCTGAATGAGTGAGCTGTAGGTGCAGCAAAAAAACCCTGTCTCTAATAATAATAATAATAATAATAATAATAATAATAATAATAATAATAATAAATAAGGTGGAGGGGCTGGAGAGATGGCTCAGTAGTTAGAAGCATGTAGTATTCTTGCAAAGGATCCAGGTTTGGTTCACAGCACCCATGTTGGGTGGCTCATAACCCCAGTTTCAGGTGATTCAATGCCTTCTTCTGGCCTGTGGGGGAAACACACACACACACACACACACACATGCACGCATGCACACAAACCAGATGGTTCTCTTGTGACCAAAGACTCTTTATCAGTCCGGCTACACCTACCTAGTCCTCCACTAAGTTAGGAGGAAAAAAGAACCAGGAGACAAATGGGGGCAAAACCCACCTTTACGCTAACCAGAGAAAAGGCATTTTTGGAGAGTACAGGACTGTTCAGTCCAGGATTTCTCTGCACAGTTCCTTGGAGAAAATGCATCTTTCAAACCCTTATTTGAAAGGCATNTAGAGAAGATGAGTGAATGAGACCTGAAAATGAAAGCCAGGAGGAGAAAGAAAAGATGTGGGGATGTGAAGGACACAGATGCCTGCTCTCAGGCCCTGCACTCCCAAGCTTTAATCTAGTAGTCTTTGTGATCCCAGTGAGGTCCTCAAACTTAGGAGATGAGCAGGTTTTTCTGTGAAAGAAGCACTTTGACCTTTGGTAGGAATGAGTGTCTGATGTTTGGATAGCCACAGTGGACAGCATGAGCTCTTATATTCTCTGTCCTAGTTAGCTTTGGCCAACTTGACACAAACTAGAGTCATCTGGGAAGAGGAACCTGCCACCCATCAGATTGGCAAGCCTGTGAGATATTTTATTGATTAATTATTGATGGCAGAGGGCCCAGCCACTGTGGGTGGGCCAAGCACCTGGGTTCCTGGTGCTGAGTTCTGTAAGAAAGCAGGCCGAGAAAGCCATGAGGAACAAGCTGGTCAGCAGCACCCCTCCATGGCTTCTGCAGCAGTTCCTGCCTCCAGGTTCCTGTCTGCTTGAGTTCCTGTCCTGACTTCCTTTGATGATGATCTGTGATGTGGAAGTGTGAGCCAAATAAACTCTTTCCTCCTCAAGTTGCTTTTGGTCACAGTCTTTATCAAAGCAATAGAAAGCAAATTAAGAAAGCTCTGTCTGTCTATCTGTCTGTCTGTCTGTATCTCTCTATGTCTACTTATATTTCTATATCTGTGTCTACCTACTTCAATTGGTCTGTCTATCTATCTATCTATCTATCTATCTATCTATCTATCTATCTATCTATCCATCCATCCATTTATCCATCCATCCATCCACATGTCTACCTATCTATCTACCAATTAATCTGTTTTGAAATCACCATCTGTAAGCACTTTTGGTATTTTCAGTCTAGTTGGAGGGATACATAAGTGGATAGAGCTGTCATTCTGTGAATTGAAAGTTCAAGGAAAAGGCCCTGCATAGTAACTCAAAAAGTAGTTCAGGGCCGGAAAGATGGTTCTTTTGGTAAAGTGCTTGTCTCAAGGACCTGAATTCAATCACCAGATCCCTCTTTATAAACAAAGTTAAACATTACAGTGCCCACTCATAATCCTGGTACTGTGGAGGGGAGAGGAAGGGAGTGGAGGGGAGGAGAGGGGAGGGGAGGGGAGGGAGGGCAGAGACAGGAGAGAGGACCCAGCAGCTGTCTGAGGGATGAGCTACTGACCTGGACTCATTTCTGCAATGATAGCAATAGCTTTGTAGCTTCATAGATGTGTGCCATTCCTCAGCTAGAACTTTACAAAACTGGTATTGTGTCCCCTAAATTGCAGGGTCCTATGTGTGTCTCTTCTGCTGAGAGGCCTCCACAGGGCCCGCTGGAGGTGACATACAGATACTAAAGCAGGAAAAATTGAGAAGCAGGGAGGTTCTTCCATGGTTCTGTTATGTTGGATCAGGCAGGAAGCTTAGACTTCCTAGCCAACAGTGCTCATTCTGTCCCTTCCCTCTGAGGGAAGGTCCTAAAAGTCCGTCCCTGACCAGGAACAAAAATTACACCAAACACCAGCCCCTGGCTTCCCCTGGAGTTTGAGGAATCTATCAGCATCCCCCTTTATCAAGTTCTCTGGGATTTACACCAGCAAACATGTAAATGCTTTTGTTGGTGTGATCTGTATTTTGGAAACCAAGAGACATATCCTAACTTAGTTTCCAACATAAGACATGATGTTTATAAAACATCTCTCAACTGAGCCAATCATGGTGGAGCAACACCTTTAATCCTAGCACTTGGGAAGCAGAGACAGGCGGATCTCTTTGAGTTGGAGTCCAGCCTGGTCTACAGTGAGTTCCAGGCCAGCCAAAGCTACATAATGAGACTGTCTCAAAAAACCACAAAGAAAACAACAAAACCTATCTGTCAGTTGCTGTGACATCACAACTAGAGTTTGTCACCCTGTTCCTATTAGTCAGGTAGAGCTGGCTTTCACTCTTAGAGCTGTGCTACTGTTTACCACACAGGCATAAGTATGTGAAAGGCCTGTCTCCACTCGGTGTGTAGAGTATCACTGTCCTGGAAGCCCTCTGTTTCTGTCACACTGCCTTTGTACTTTCTGGGCCCCTGCTTGTCAACAATAGGACTTGGGGAAGCTGTGCTTCTGTGTCTGTGATGTTCTCTGCTTGTGGTTATTTTGTGTACTTGGCTGAATGGAGATATCTCACGTGTTTTAAGAGTCATCAAATGGGAATAGAAAGCATTCAGGTAAATTTGAACACGTTATAAGTGCTTTAAATTTTTAGTGGGTCCCACGCAATATTGCAATATTTGGGATATACTTCTGCTAAAAACATATTCACCGATTATCTGAAATTCTAAATTAACCTAACTTCTTCCCTCAAATCCTACTCCTGGCTCTGACCTTTGTAATGTTGCCTCATTTCAGGAATTCACAGGCCATCTGTAACATACCACTGCTTGGGGCTCAGTGACCATGTTTACCTAGCATGACAATGCCCAGGGTTTAACTCCTACAACCAAATAAAAGGACCTATTCCAGAGAAAAAAATAGGGAAGTCTCTGCAGTTGGAGTAGTGTGCAAATGCCTGTGGGTTTCTGTTTGGAGAGTGATCACAGTTGACAATCACATCATATTAGCACTGAACNCTGCAACTTCTGGTCCTTCCTTCTCTTCTGCACTTCTAGCTCAGCACAATTCTAATTTTCTGGAACAGAAACAAACAAACAAAAAACACAAACAAGCAAAAAACAGGCAGATTCTAGCAAGTAACACTTGTCAAAGTTTTCTCTTTAAGTATTTGGTGACTTCCCGAGGGCTACAGGCTACATGTGCTCTGAGGCACACTGAGAAAACATGCAATGTGCTGTTTGCTGTGGGNATCATTGCTGAATATAAAACATTCCCCTATCCACGTGTTTATGCAGATTCATAAACTGAGGAGCAACATCCATTCTCAGCTAGGCCCAAAGGAACCAGTACCCAAACTGTCCACTTAGTCTGACCCTAGTACTGGCTTAATCTAGGCATGATGGATTCCCTAACATGTGAAGGTCTTCCCAGAGCTAAGCCTTTTTACTATTAATATTTTTTGTAAGGAAATTTAATAACCAAGGCCATTACTGATGTCATGATTGATAATACATCCCACTCCACTGGAAGTTTTCTAGGTGGCTAGAAACACTCTCAAGTTTCCAAAGCTGACAAGTGAAATGTAAGTATTATTTGCATACTGTATTCCATGNAAATACTCTCTGTGCTAATAACCAAGCATGCAATTGGGATAGACAAAGGGTACTTAAGAACTTCCCAAGGCAGACAGACTGAGTTGCTCTCAGAACCAAATTCTGGGCATGATGTCAAATGCCTTATAGAGAAGTTAACCAATGCAATAAAAGCAGGACACACACACACACACACACACACACACGCGCGCGCGCGCGCACACACACACAGTGGTTTGCCCATTTTCACTCCTGATAAAAACCAATTCAAAGCTATCCTGAGTCTTTGGGACATGAGGTCCCTTTCTGTATTTGTGCCATCAAGACATTTGCATATCTCTTTTTAAGAGTTTCCTATACTTTTTAAAAGAATTTTTAAACTATGTGGTTTTGTGCATGCCTGTGTATGGATATATGCATATAAGCACAAATGTCTGAGGAGGCTGTCGGATCTCTGGAGCTGGAGTTACAGGCAGTTGTGAGCTACCTGATGTGGGTGCTGGGAGTCAAACTTATGTCCTCTGCAAGAGCACTATGTGCTGAGCCATCTCTCCAGCTCCAAGAATTTCACTTTCATAAATGCTAAATATTTACCATTTGAACAAAGTTGTAATGATATTTTGTGAGACTGGAGTGGTTTCACCCACAAATTCAACCAACCAGGTGATAGACAGTGGCTATCTGGAGCACCATTTGGAGAGGTGCCCTTCACAATTTACCTAACCCTTCATGACCACTTACCATGCAGTAACATAACATGTATAATCTCTGCCTGGATTTTGAGTATATGAATGTCATCTCTTTTGTTTATATTAATTTGTATTATTGTTCACAAGTTAACACCTATGCAATTCTCTCCCTAAGGCTATATAAATATTTCAAGTCCTGTGTCTCGAATATTGCTTCCCTCAGATGGCAGTAAAACTATTTCATTTTAAAATCTTGATATTACCTGAGGAAGAGCAAGCTTAACCACTAGCCTGCAACGCCTGTCACTGAGGTAACAGCATGACTAAGTCATTCCAATCACAGCTGAGCAAGACTACAACAGACACAATATGACACCTCCCACACATACACAACACATGCGCACACCAGCTCTTCCAGTTTGCTGTGTCTTTCTCCTGCACCCTGTTCTAGTCTGTTCTTCCTGCTGTGCACTAAATTAAACAAGTATCCTGCTGTATTTGTGGTGCAGAACTATGTGAAAGGTAGATTTACTAGTTCATAGGTTAAATTCCAAGTCTTTCAACTCCAAGTTTAACAGCCCTTAGCTATACCAACATTTCTCTTGTCTCCCGTGGTCTCCATGATGACTCTTACCCACTGGTTCCACAACTTAAGCAGAACTCNCATGGCTGCTGGAACCCATGAGATGATGGGGAAGAACCACTTCATCTAATGTGAGTTCTTTGTGATTTTCCTCACCCAGGCTCAGGATAGCTTTCTGACAACATCCTATAGAGCAAGAAATGTAATTTAGCGGTCTATTGCTCTCTGAATTCATCAAGCTCTGTTAAACTTATTGTGCCGGCTTGGATAGACAGCAGGCAGACTTTTCCAATCTTTCTGAACAGAAGTAAAAACCTAATTGATTATCGTATCCGTTTCATAACTTCACTGTTCATTACCTCCCCACTTTAATTACACATTCAGCATGAAGTAATCAATTCTTGCCATTAGCAAATGGAACCTGCAGGAGCTCATTATCCCCGTGCTCATGGCATCAACGCTCAATTTGCCATTTCTGTGGGATAGCTTTGTTTTGCAGAAGATTGACACCAGGTCTGAGACCCTATTTTTCACCAAGCAGAAGCAGTTGATCATGCCTTAATGTTGTGTGATGTGTTCAAGGGAGGGAATTCCCATCAGCCTGTTCTCCCCACTGGCACCAAAAGTGCAAGATAGCTGTGGTGGTTTAAATGAGAAACAACCCCAGAGGCTCAGCTATTTGAACACTTGGTTGCCAGTTGGTGGTGCTCTTTGGGGAGGCTTAGTCCTCCTGGAAGAAGTCTGTCACTGGAGGTGGCGTTGGAGATTTCATAGCCCTGCCCTGCTTCCAGTTGTCCTCTCTGCTTCATGCTTGTAGTTGAAAATGCAGGCTCTCAGCTTCCTGCTCAGGCCACTGTGACTGCCTGCCATGGCCCCTCCCCAGAATGGACTCATCACTCTGAAACCATAAGCCCAAATAGACTTCCTTCTCTAGGTCGCCTTGCACGTGGTGCTTTTATCACAGCAACAGAATACTAACTAATTCAGCAGTCATTGCCTCCCTGCCATGGCACCTCAGACTTCTCACAGTCTTCACCATTGCCCGCTTCCTCCCATATTTTCCAGGCCCTTGCCCCAAGCAAAACCCTATTGCAAAGGCTACAGATTCTCTGCCCCACATAGCCCTCTTCTTCCCTACCTCTGAAACTGACTCAGTGTTGCTTCTTTTTGGGTAAATGAGATCAACACCTTGAAGAGAATAAGCAAGAGCTGGCCGTTGGTCCTCACTTTTGTAATTTTCACACTTGGGAAGCTGAGTCAGTGGTATTACCACAAGTTGGAGGTCAGTCTGCACTACAGAGTGAGTTCCAGACCAGCTTGGGCTACATTCTGGGAACCTGTCTCCAAGACGAAAGGAAACAAAGAAGAACCGAAGTGGAAGCAACCATCACGTTCCTCAGGGTGTTTCCTCTTTCCTCTGGTCAGCTCAACTCTCAGCTGTAAATGGAGGTCACACGAGGATATGTGGGTGGGGTGGATTTCCATAGGACAGTGTGTTTTCTAGTCACTTGACAAGCAGGGGTACTGTCCAGTGAGAGGACAGGGGCACTGTGGGAGAGGAGGAGAAGGAGGCGGAGAAATCTAACTCTGGAATGTAGCTACCCTCACCTTCCTGTGGAGACTCCCAGGGTGCTCTACTACACACAGTCCTCACTCAACATTAACTCCTAGGATGGGGGGAGCAGCCACAGTTAGCTGTGCCCCAGGATTCCAAAAGTACTGAATGGNCCAGAAAAAAACCCTGGGTTTGCTGTCTGCAGCCAGTTCAGGACTGTAAGAGTTTGCTGTTTATGTGGTGACTGCCTCTATTACTTAGCAACAGAATGTCACAGAAAGCTTCATCTTTAATTTTGCAAGTGATGCCTGGAATATTTGCCTTTTAAAAATGAAAACATTACAAATAACACTTTACTGAAAATTTACCTTGATCTTCCCATTCATTACCTTATTTTTAATTACTATTTTTAAAAAAATACTTTTTTTGAATTAATACATAAATGTATAAGTACATATATTATACATAAATAATCAATATAAATGTATTTATTAATTTACGTAAATATATATATAATTATATGGTCTCACATGAATATATATAAATTTAAATAACATAAATATACAAAAAATTAATATTTGTAACTATAATATATTTTGTAAGTAATCAGTGATTAACCCTACTGATTATATATTACTTGAAAATATGTAAATATTTAATCATAAATGTGTATGTGGAGTTTTCCTGTACCAACCACCTGTTCCTAAAAAACTGGCAGTTGCTTCCCAAATAACTGACTCAGAAACTTAATATAATTTATAAATTATAAATGCTAAGCCAATAGCTCAGGCTTGTTACTAACTAACTCTTACATTCAAATTAACCCATATTTCTTATCTACGCTTTGCCACATGGCTCATGGCTTATTACCTCATTTTCAATACATACTGCTTCCTTGGCAGCTGGCTGGCATCTCCTCTGACTGCCCTTCCTCATCCCATCATTCTTAGTTTGGCTTTTCTGCCTAACTATCCTGTTCAGCTATTGGCCAGTCAGCTCGTTTATTAAACCAATCATAGTGACGTACATTCACACAGTGTACAGAAGGATTATTCCACAGCATAAATGTATACTATATTCATCATCTGTATATATAAAACATACCCTGTAAGGCTGAGGAAGTAGCTCAGAATGTACGAGCCTCACAAGCATGAGAACCTGAGTTTGATTCCCCAGCATCTGAGAATAGCCAGACGTGAGACGGTGTGCACTTGCTATCCTTAAGCTGGAGAGAGATGTCCACAGATGCATCCCTAGAGATCACTGGCCGGTGAGCCTGGCTTCCCTGGTGAACCCCAGTCTCAGTAGGACAACTTCTTTCAAAAAAGGCAGAGAGGCTGAAGAGATGCCTCAGGGGTTAAGACTGAACTTAGCTCCCTGCAATCACAGCTGGTGGATCAGTCACTCCAGCTTCAGGGAGATCCAATGCCTATGGCCTCCAACAGCACAGCATGCATGTGTGAGTGCACGCACACGCACATGCACACGCGCGCACACACGCACGTGCACGCACACGCACACACACACACACACACACACACACAATCTTTAAGAGAGAAGGAGAGCACCTGAGGAATGATACCCAAGTTTGATTCCTTGCCTCCTCTACTCACATATAGGCAAAGATGCACATGTATGTGTACCTGCACACACGCATGATCACACACACAAAAACTATGTGTAGAACCTATTCAGACAACAAAAAGGAGTCACAGGACAAAAGAAAGAATTTTGCCCAAGGAATGATATTGTTTCTGTCCACCACCATGTCTTGGTCCTGCTATAGAGACATGAGGACCTTTTATTTCTGATTGTCACAGCCTATTGAACTTGTCCCTCCAGTCCAAAATCCGAGGAGCATTTCTTCTGCATGCTCCAGGTAACCTGTGACTTTCTTCCTGGTTTTATTGGTGTCCCAATTCAGAGAGGAGGCACTGGCCACGGTCTCAGTTCAGANGTTCCATCAGAGAAAACTGACGGATGACATGCTCAGCGGGATCTGAGTCTTTTTTCTGTTTTGTCTTAAGGGAAAACTGTCTGTTTATAAAGAGAGCCAGCTAGGGATATTGGGGACCAGCTCCTACTTGGCAGCATCTGGATCACCATGCTCTCTCATTGGGACATTTGGTCCCTCTTGACATGATCCTGTCCCCTCGCTCAATGCACTTACCATTTCCCATCATGCTTTGCTCATGCTGTTGCCTCTTCTTGTAATGCCCTTTCTCCACCCCCTTAAAAACCACAGGAAACTAAAAGTCAGACATATAGTCTTCACCCTCGGGGAGCTCCCTTCCCCACAGGCTGTAAGGAGGGGTCTCTGCTATCCCATGCATGNGGTGTTGACCATCCAGCAAGGACCGTAACCTGTGGACTTGGACCTCAGACCTCTGTATTCCCACCTCCCACCGTGTGCTCTATTCATCATTAGTGCCGAGCACATGCAGTAGAATTTACAGACAGCCTGTCATTGGTTCTTCCCACAGTGCCCCCATGTCGTGCTCTCTGTAGAGATGGGCGATGATTCAGTTTTCAGAGTGCTTAGCAGCTGTGGTTTTCAATTAATATTTATTTTTCCCATCTTTCTATTTGTCTCTCCTTCTGGAGGCCCACAGAGAAGGTCACAAGGCTTGAATATGCCTGTATTCTTTATCTAAAAGGGCAAGTCCCACCTTCAGAAAGGGTGCCGGGCAATCTCCCTTCAACAACTTGATTTTCACTCTTTTTGCCTTCAGTTAGCACCCAGCACTCTGCCATCACCCTTTCCTCCATAATTGTGTTGGAATACATTTACTATAGTTACTGCAGCAGCCATGGACAAACTACAGCCCACAGCCTGGGCTGCCACCCTTTGTATGTGCAAAGTTTTACTGAATGCAACCATATGTATTCATCTGTGTATTGTCTATGGCTGTTTTTGCAGCTATAGCAACAGATAGAGTAGATGCAACAGAAACTGGTGCACAAGAGACAACACTCCCTGGCCCTTTACAACATTTTTTTTTAAACTGGGTTCTAGAAGAAACTTTAAAGTAGGTGAGATTGTCTGAGGTCATCTGGCCTCTTTACTGTTCCAACCGCTGTTGTTGGATGTGTCTTGTCTTGCCCCTCCCTTACCCTCTAAATTGCAAGTTCTCCCCATCTCCCCCTCTGTGCCGCTAAGGGAGAAGAATCCCTGTCGTGGTGGGTGCTCTGGAGTGAGGACAAGTGGCTCAGCTGTGACAGAGCCACTGCAGAAGTGTCTTTGCAAATTAGACTGGCAGGATCTTAAAATGGGGGAGGAGGCAGGTCTTGGTGTCCATGGTGGCCTGCAAGTCTCGAAGTGCCTGATCTCCTGATCTGAGCTGTGTCAGGCAGTGGTAAACGTGGGCTCCACCATTGAACCACTGAGAGACTGGATTCTTAGTAACTCCTCCCAAGGCTCTTACTTATCCTAGAGAATATGGGCTTGTTCCCCTGTGTGACTTCCCGGATTCTTGGTTTATGGGATAAACTTTTAAAGAGAACAGCCTCTAAAGAGAACAGCCAAGACTGCTTGTCAGATAACTACGCTAACTTTCTGGTTACAGATATCATGGAGTGTTTCTTAGATGGTCCCTTACAGAAATGTGAAGAGGGATGGGACGGGAGTGGACTGCATAGGAAGGGGAACAGGAGATGGGGGTCTATAAAAAGAACATTATGGAAAAGTTAGGAAGCTGGCCTGCCTGTAGCAGGAAGAGGAAGGGATAAGGATGAGAGAGCAAAGGACAATCCGCAGTGACTGTCAGTAAGGGTGATGTTTCTCCCTTCTAAAGTCTGGGATGAGTTTGGGTTCCTAGCAGCCTTCGATTAGTGGTTAAGAACCTGAACACTGAGCCAGTATTGACTGACTGGTAAATAGACCCAGTTGTCAGTCCCCGCCCTCTCTTGTCTTGGCACTCAGACCTTCTGTGGGGGATGCTGGGAAGTTAGAAATAAGATCTTCAAGTTCAGGCCAGGGGCTGTCAGAAGCCTGCCACTCCTCGGGTAGTTTTCAGCCTCAGCTAATGACAACAGACTTTCACAGTATTGACTTCTCTGCATGACAGCTATACCAATTTTGTGACTGACAGACTGCTTTTCTTGGAAGAGTCTGAGCAGGAGGGTGGGTAGCAGGGTAACTCTAATTCAGTGGGCTAGCTGGGCAGCGTCAGGTGTTTATATTGGACTAGGGCCCGCGGCTGACACTTTGGCAGACTGGTGCCTATCGCTGAGAAACGTACGGAAATTGCAACAGAGAGGTGATACAAATGGAAGCTCTCCATTTTGAGTGCGGTCCCCCAGAGGAGCCAGGAGTAGCTATCGCATAAGCAGCCAGGACACCTACAGCTGGAAAAATACAACTTTAGAATCTTGATTTTGTGACCCCCAGCAGTTCATCTGTCGTGATGACAGTCTTGTTAATCTGGTACAAGTATGAGAAACTTTTTAAGTAGTTTGATTAAGCACAAGAAATCAAAACAGAATCCATACATTTGCTAATTTTCTGAGGCATCTCAAAACCTGACAGAAAAGTTTTTGAAGCAAAACCAAACCAAACCTGTATTTCCTCAGGCCTTGACTCATTTCAGATGTATGATCAACTCAGTAAGTGAACAGTTGTCATCATTCTGAGTTCAAAATGAAAGTGGTAATAACGTGTCATTGTTAAGTGACTTCTGGTGACATTAGACACTGAACACAATGGGGTAACTTCTCCATAAAGATTATTCCCTCCCCCAAATGGATTAATATCTTTTGCCATCGTTTTATAACTTGAAACTGGAGATTTTCTCTCGATCTCACTCCTCAGGGTCGAGACCCTGCCATTCCCAGGAAGAACAGGAAGTGATTTAGCTCCTCTCAGGGCTTCTGCAAGGCTCAACTGTGTGTTAATAGAAAGTGCTTTAAAACAGTGGCGAGCCTGTAAGAAAGGAAAATTATGAGATTTTCAGAAACACGGGGGGATCTGGGAAGTGGTATATTAAGTGAGGTGACCCAGACTCCAAAAGCCAAAGTTGCATCCCCTTACTGAAATGCAATGGTAACTTTAATGGCTCCATGTGTGTAACGAAGGGATGTGAGTGTGGGTAATGACTATGAAAGCAGACCAGAGACCATGAGNGGAGGGCAGAGGTGTTGAGAAGGGCNGGGAAGGACACGCGACATGAAGTAGAAAGGAGGGTACTGGCCTGGGAAGTGAAATGCGGGAAGGGAAATTCCACAATGAAATTGAATTCTTTATATGCTAGTAAAAAATAAATTTTAAAAATAGTGACTGAGCAGAGAATGTAGTCAAGAAATTTTAGTAATACTCTCAGAATCACTGTTCNTATAGCCAGCTCAGCTCCCTGAAACCCAAGGTCTAGCTGTGGCAGGCTTTCTCTCCCCTGCCGACTTCCATCTGTCCCGTGGTCAGTCAAATGAAGTGAGGCTTACCAGTGAAGCCCCCGGGAACTTAGGTAGATCCCTTTCAGTCAATGGTGGGCACTGGGGCCAAAATGTAACAGGATACGGATTATGTAGGATTTGTAGAAACTGAGTTGACTGCTTAGGGGTTTTGTATTAAGGAAAAGAAGAAAAATGGGCTGACAGCGTGAAGGAAAGATAGAATGGAAGAAGTCATTAGAACAGGGAGACAGTTTGCTGGTGAAGCCCCCAGACCATGGCAGCCCAGGACCATGGGGCCCCTCTGTCTGCATCTGCAAGCTGCCCCTTATTAAGGAGTCCCTGGACCCCTGTGGGTGGCTCCCACATTAATCTTTAGCATGCTGGCAGAATGGTCCACATGTGCACTTAACTTTGGAGTTCCCTGGCCCCATCCCCTCCACACCCATAGCAGGTAGGCTGTTTCACTCTTCGTAAGTATAGGACTGAAGAAAATCAATGAGATGAGATTTGAAAGAGGTTAAATAATAGCCCTTCTCCCTTCAATTAATTCACTAAAAATCTAGAAACCACACAGACAGCCACTACTTTTATTGAGTCTTAGACTTCTCTGATTCCAGCATCACTCACCTCTTTTCTAGCAAAGCCTTTAACCTGCCAGAGAGTCCTCCACGCCTCCTGACCTACCATAAAGGAGGCTGGAAGATGATAGAAACATGGCCACTGAGGAAATGGGCACAGGGTGTAAATATGGCTGCCACCCCATTACCCTCTGGTCGCCATGTTGGACTCTGGCTGGGCTACAAGAACAGTGTACTGGGGAGTGATGCTTAGGACCCAGTGAGCCCACTCCTGCGTCCCCTCNGTACCAAGTGTTCTCTTCCATCTGACACGTGGCCAGCTGCTGCCCTTTCTTCCTGTAATGTCTCACCAGTCTTGTGTGTCTGTCTCATCCCCGACTTACTTCTGGCCTGAGGCACAGGGACAGAACACCCACTGGGGCCTGCTCCGGTGTCCCTCCACTGCCTCCTTAAATGAACAAGAACTCTCCGGAAATCAGTTTCAGTTACAGTCATCCCGTCCACTTTGTGGCTCCTTGGGGAATGCAGTTATCTCATGTACTGAAAATGTTGGTGACTGGTTAATTCGGAGTGACCACCAGCACAGGGTGGAGGAGTTTCTGGTGCAGTTTTTTTTTCCACCTTTATTTCCTTTCCCTAAATAAATGTGGCCGTTCTGTGCTCTCTGGTGTCCCCATCTCCACTTGCCCTGTGAAACTCTCTGGATGTGAAAAGCATGTTTGGATTCAGATTCAAGAGCAGCCTGGTGAGTGCCTGCTTACTGCTTAGAAACGTTCGGAGGATTCCCCATGCCGCCGTCATCCCCCATCNTATCCTCTTTATCTCCAAGGTCAGAAGAACTTCTTGTACATTAACTGTTTTCCACTGGGAATACTTAACACTCATTCATCTTGATATTTTATTTCTTACAAAGAGGATCAAAGATGGAGAACACAAAAACATCACAGTGTTTTTTATTTGGCCATGAAAAGAATGAGACATTTTCTTCTTTTATGCCTGAGCGGTACATTTTCTTTTTAAAGCTCTGAACTCTTGAAGTATCCATTTGTTTGTTATAAAATTTAACATGAGCTTTTATTCGAAGGATATGATTCCCCTCTTCTGTTTAAAACATGTAGAATTTAAACTGACTACGTCTCTGGTACAGCCAAAGTACTCATGAGTACTTAACATTTTGCTGGAGTTTGGAAGTTCAGTGTTTTCCAGGGCATTGATTCCCCCAGGTGACACCATCAGGAGATTGTGGGGCCCCAGGACCTGGTCTTCACACCCCTTTGCTTTCTGGTTACAAGGAAACAAGTTTGCTCTACCCTACACTTGCCAGTACTGCCATCCAGAACCCTCACCAGACACCCAAAGCCACCATTCCACCATCAGGCAAAATAAAACTTTTCTCCTTGTAAGTTATTTCAGATATTTTGTTATAGTATCAGAAAGCTGACTGAACATTTGCACACAGTACTTTCTTACTGAGTACTTTCTTACTCCTCTCAACTCATCACTTATTTGACTAGGAAACCTTGCCCTGTTGTGGGAGGAGGCTGCATCTTCTTAAAATATGGACAGTCTAGTGGCTGGTGGTCCTGGGACTTAGGTGGCTGAGGGACTATACAATTTTATGTTCAGAAGATGTGCCTTATGTTCAGGTTAACTGAGTAGGGATGAGCTAGTTCAATTGCCGCATAGAAACCATCCTAAGCTGTGCAGCAAGTCCATAAACTTGAGACAAAAAAGAAAGTGGCATTCTTAAAGATTCAAGATGGCTGAGCCGCTAGCACTTGCAGGACCATGGAGGTGCTCCAAGGAGCCTGAGAGACCCACAGGGGATCAGAGGGGAGATGTGGTGGTGGAGGCTGAGTCTGCAGAGCACTTGGTGTCTCCAGAACAACTGAAAAAGGACAGGTCTCATGGGAAGATGCTCTTTAAAAGTGGTCTCATGAAATTGATAAAAAGATGGCAGAGTCTCCATCATTGCTGAGTGGGGCTGGTACTCGGCCTCCGGGAGGCTTGGGCGTGTAGGCCCTGGCTGCAGTGTGGAGCTGCCACTGCTGCAGCTCCGCTGCTTGCCCTAGTGGGGGGTGTGGAGAACACAGATCCGAGGTGCTGCCCTTGGGCTGCAAGCAGGATGGTTATGCCTGGTCAACCAGTGGGCTGGGGGGTGCCGAGGGCAGGGATGTGTGCTCGCTTGGATCCTGCCCCNTAATGTGCTGCCCAGCCACAAGGTCACCCTGACTCTGGGCAAAAAACAAGACATCCGATATGGGTCTCAGCAATAGTCCAGTATTTATAGTGTCTCAGAAACCAGAAGCCTTAAACCAGACCAATGATTCATTGCAATAATTATTTGCATTTTGTGGTGGTTTGAATAGGTATGGCCCCCACAGACTGGTGTTAGGTTATAGGAAGTGACACTATTAGGAGGTGTGACATTGTTGGAGGAACTGTGGCCTTGTTGGAGGAAGTGTGTCACTGTGGGTCTCATATGCTCAAGCTATGCCCAGTGTATCCTACAGTTCACTTCCTGTTGCCTGCGAATCAGGATGTAGGACTCTCAGTTCCTTCTCCAGCACCGTGTCTGCCTGGACACCCCATGTCCCACCATGATGATAATGGACTAAACCTCTGAAACTGTAAGCCAGCCGCAGTTAAATGTTTTCCTTTATAAGAGTTGTGGTTAGCAGGGTGGTGATAGTGCATGCCTTTAATCCCAGCACTCAGGAGGCAGAGGCAGGTAGGATCTCTGAGGCCAGCCTGGGCTACAGAGTGAGTTCCAGGACAGCCAGAGTTACACAGAAAAACTCTATCTTGAAAAACAAACAAAAAAGTTGCCATGGGTATGGTGTCTCTTCACAGCAATAGAAACCCTAAGACACATGTGAAGCTGTTTGCACACACACAGCAGTTTGCAATGCCACTTTTATGGATAGAGAGGTGAGAAACAGAACAGAATGTAGTGTGGGCATCTGGTGGAGAGAGGCAGAACTACAGACTCAGTGGTGGGACAGAGACAAGTGTGGGAGCACAGCTGCAGAGGATGGGTGCACAGCTGCAGAGAATGGGAGGGCACGGCTGCAGAGAATGGGGGAGCATGGCTGCAAAGGATGGGGTCACAGCTGCAGAGGATGGGGGCACGGCTGCAGAGGATGGGGGCACAGCTGCAGAGGATGGGAGCACAGATGCAGAGGATGGGAGCACAGATGCAGAGGATGGGAGCACAGATGCAGAGGATGGGGGGCATGCCATTGTGAAGTGGAGCTGGCAGGGTTGTGTGCAGCAGCCAGAGGTCGCATAGGCTCTGCCTCCAAAGGTGCTGCCCAGCTGCAGGATCACCTTGGCTCTGAGCAACAAGATATCCAAAATGAAGAATGGTTCATTTTCTGGATTAAGCTCCCTCAAAAGACCTTTATCATCCATGTTGCCACCAGAGGCCATGCTAGTGTCCACGGTCCATGCTGCAGCCTGTCATGTTGGTGTCTATGGTCTGAGTTGCTGCCACATGCCAAGTTAATGCCCATGGTCTGTGTTGCCAAGGAGACCATATGGATGTCCATGGTCTGTACTGTACTAGATGCTGTCATGCCAAGTGTGGAGGAATACACCAACCCCTCACCAAGCTGTCTGCAAAGAGACCAAAGATGGCCCTGCAAGCTGTCTACAGGCTCAGGTTGAGCTCTGCCTTCCTGAAGGCTGGGGAAGATTATGGAAAGTCCCAGAACAGCAGACAGCAAGGTTCAGATGAACATAGTGTGTGTGCAGGATTTGAAAGTGACCATGTGTTGTCAGTGGAATGACCCCACCAAAACTCATGTTGCCNTCTGATTCCCACTGTCAAGTATTAAGAGGTGAGATCAAGAGCAGGTGGGATCAAGTGCTAGCAAGATAGCTCAGCAAGTAAAGCTACTTGCCACCAAGTGTGACAACCTCAGTTTGATCCCCTGGATCTATGTGGTGGAAGGAGAGAACTAATGCTGCAAGTTGACTTTTGACCTCCATGTGCACGCACGCACACACACACACACACACACACACACACACACACACACACCCCACATACTAACACAAGATAAATGTAATTGCAAATTTTAATCCTATCTTTAAACAATGTTTTTGTTGATGGGTAAGGTGAAGAGGAGCTTAGTTCGTGAGGAAATCTGCCCTTGTGACTAAATCAAACCATTCACTCATTAATGGATTGATGGATTCATATCCAGAGTTGGTCTTTTATACAAGCCAACTTAGTTATGTCTCTGGCATGTGTTTCTCTGAATATATGTACCCTATTGCCTTGAGATTTCACAGAAAGCCTGCATCAGATATGGTCCCTTGACCTCCATGCATCCCACCTCCATAACCATAAGCTTAATAAACCTTCATTCTTTATAAATTTCACAGTCAGTGGCAATTATTAACAGCTATTAGTAGCAGGAAATAGATTAAGAAACCATGTAAGCAAGAAAATCATTATATTTGGAGCATAGCTAAGTTACTTAGTTCTTGATTATCTGTGATGAGGTGATGTACAAGTTATCTGGCCTAAAGACTCCAAACTTAGAGACAATGCTTTGCCAAATGCAATAGCTTTAGCATCTCCACCCATCAGAGCATGTCAACAGACAAATATGAATGCTTAAGTCCTGATTCTGTTGAGCGTGATGTAGTGAGCATCTAGGGGAAGCAGAGCAGGAAGGAATCTGACGCATGCCATACCAACAGCAGGCTCCAAGGAGAGTTTGTTGAAGAGGGAACGGGGATGACAGGAGGAATGTCCACTCTTGGCTCTGCTGTTAATTATACAAGCTTGGGCAGGTCACATAACCACTTTATCATCATCTCTCTGACCAATAAAACCTCAATGTCCTCATCTGAAAAACGAGAAGGTTGAACTATTGGACCTCTCAGGTCCCTTCCAGCTCCAGCATTCCAGAATATACGTGATTTATTTTGAGTAAATAGTTTCTGAGTCATTCCAGATTGACAATGTTAGGAGAATTCTGTAGCAAGGAGAAACATATTCTCTAGGTTTTTGCAGGAGGAGGAGGAGAATGGGCCCTGGGCTTTCAACACCACTTTAACTCCATCAAGCATGTAATATAGGCCTGGTAAATGGAAGACCCTAGCTACATGCTGGGCAAATGGATGCTTCCTTCCTGCTCTGAGTGAGCTCATTTTTCAGTCATGAAACAGTCAGCTTCATAGAGGAAGTGAGACCTGAGTTAATGGGTTAGATGTCAAAATGAAAAGAAAATCACATTAAATACAACGGGTTCTCTGCTTTGGGCTATAATTTTTTTTCCCTGTAAAAATCCTTGGCCTGCAGAAAGCATCAGGCTCAAGGCCCAGGGTCTAAATTAGGTCCAGGTGGGGTTCTATGGATGCTTCACCTTGAATACCATACTTCACTAGGACCAGTGAGGACAGGTTTCCACCCCAGCCCCCTCATCGGTAGATATTCTCAACTAGGTACCAAACTTAATAGCTACAATAGACAGTCCATGCCAGAGGGGGAAAATGGGAGAAACTCAATAAAAACTTGGGTCAGAACATCTAGAACAATCTACCCAGGCCCGTGTCTCCAAGTCCTTCAGTAGAGCTCAGTTCTGCCTTCTGAGAGAGTGTTTTCTATGGCCCTCAGCTCTGCTCCCTCTCCATCCTCAGCTCCAGTGTCGAGGACATCCTTCTTGCTCCGTAAGAGGCAGCTCATAGTTGCATCTAAGCATCCTTCTCAGCTCGTAAACATCTGTAAAAGGTTAGGATCTCAAAGCCTGTTTACCTGTCTGCTTATCTCCTTTCCTTCGACCAATGCTAATACATTATCATTTTTTTTAAAAAAATATGTGCTGGGCATGGTTTCTCACACCTTTTATCCCAGCCCTCAGGAGGCAGAGGCAGGCGGATCTCTTGGATTCAAAACCACCCTGGACTACATAGTGAGATCCAGGACAGACAGGGCTACACAAGGAGAGCCTGGTTTTTTGTTTTGTTGTTTGTTCTTTCCAAATGTGTTCAGTTGGGCTTAAAAGATGTCTTAGTCAATAAAGTGAGCACCCAGGCTGAGATTCCTTAGCACCCATGTCAAAAATCCAAGCACAGTGAGGCAAGTATGGGTGCTGGGGAAGTGGAGATAGGAGCTCACCAGCCACCCCAGCTGAATCAGGGAGCTCAGAATCCAGTGAGAGACCCTGTCTAAAAAAAAGAAAATTGGTGGAAAGTGACTCAAGAAGACAGGCAACATGGGCCTTGATCCTCCACATGCACATCCACACACATGATATGCATTTAAAGCATGCAACACACACACAGACATACACACATACACAGACATACACTCACACACAGACACATTCACACACAAATACACACAAACTCACACAAATACACTCTCACACTCACTCACATCCACACACATGATATGCATTTAAAGCATGCAACACACACACACAGACAGACACACACTCACACATTCACACACAAATACACTCCCACACACACTCACACACAAATACACTCTCACACACACAGACACACACACTCACACACACAAATACACTCTCACACACACTCACACTCACATACACACACTCATAATATGTGGGATTCCTGCACATCATTTGTGATCTCCTCCACTAGACAAAACTCATAGCAGTTAAGCTTCCCTTCTTGCCTCCTTGTCAGCTGTTTGGGGTGTACACATAATACCATCAGAAATTCTATTGGGTAACTATGAATCTGTGGGAATGCCCCTCTGATCCTCTGGAGAACTTTTGTCTGTCTGAAATGGTCAAAGAAACACCACTAACAATCTTCATGAGGTCTTCCTGTGGGATCTTACAGCCCTATCCTGGAGGCCGTCCTTAGGATAAGCCATATCTTAAGACTCAAGGACCTTACACTGGCCCAATAGATGGTTCTGGAGCCTTTCGGATTCCCGTCAGAAGCTAATCCATTTGTTCCTTACATCATCTTTCTTCTTTCTCGGTTTAATACAGGCAGTCAGCGAAAGGAGGCCTTGATAAGCCTGTCTAGCTAGGGAAGCTTCCAGAAAGAGTGCTGGGGGTGCCTGGAGCCCATTAACCCAATCTCTTCAGGATTGCTGGTGACAGTCCTGCTGGCCTTCTCCCTGCTAAATAACAACTCTCATTTCCTCAACTGGGATAGTATTTCCCTCAGTCTCTCTTAAGCCTTTCCCCAAGAACTCCCTCTCTGGCCCTGCCAAGTCTTTTCAGAATGCCAAGCTTTGACTAACAGACTCTGCCAGTCCTCCTGGCTTCCTGCCACAGCCTGCTCCTAAAGCCTGTGACATGATGTTAGAGGTTGTGTTTACAGGGATTTCCCTGAATGCTGGCATCCAGGGCCCCAAACATTGTTTGATTTATTGTTAATACNTAATTGATCACCCCAAATTTAATGGTGTTAAAATAACAGCACTAACNTTCCTCTTTTCACTCCTCAGGCCTTCTCTGGATGAGGAGTTTAGGGAGCACTCAGCTGGGTGCTTCTGGTTTCATGTGTGGAGACAGGGATTTGATCTCCTCAGGTTGTTTCCTGCCTCTCCGTGGTTTCTATGTGGTTTCGTCACAGCATGGCTGCCCCAGCACTCTACCAGACAGCTGGCGGGTGTCCCAGGTGATACAGCAATAGTTGTTGTTGCCTGTTAGAGCCTGGGCTAAAGAATCCTGTCTGCCACCTGCTGTTGATGGCAGACAACACACAGGTCCACCCAGTCCCAAAGGGAGGACAGTTACACACCACCCCTCAATGGTAATGGGACAAGGTTCTGGAGGGATCTGTAGGATGGGCAGTATTGTAGTGATCATCTTTGGAAAGTACACCTAAGAGAGAAGAGGGAATGAGTGTGTGTGTGATGTGCCCAGCCCCCACCCTGACACACGGTATAGCTGCTAAGCCAGGCATTGTCACGGCTCCTCCCAGTGTCATGATCCCTGTCATTCTGTGGGGTTTTGTTTTGTTTTTTTTTTCCTCAGCGTGTCAGTCTTCTCAGATGAAATATTGTTCTTTCTATTTTATGGCTTATCGTTGTCTCTAATTGCTAGTAGAGCACTTTCATAATTTTATATCTCATAAAATCCAAGCACATTAGAGCTAAACTCCACCATACTGATCCCTTAAACCAACCACTGTATTTGATATGTGACAAACTCAAGGCTTGGTGAAGCAAGGTCACATGACACATACACAAAGTCACATACCAGATTGGCGACACACACAAGGACAAAAATCACTTGTTTACGACATGTCTGCTTTCTCAGTATCACCCCCTCCTTCCTCAACAGAGGTGCGAGAACTGATTTTATTTGCTTCTAGAGTCAAGATTTCTCATTCTCCTTGAGGGTGTCATGGTGCTTTGGATGAGAATGTCTCCCACAGGCTCAAGTATTTGATCACCTGGTCCGCAGTGAATGGCATTGTTTGGTAAGGCTGTGGGAGGTGTGGCCTCGCTGGAGGAAGCAAGTTCCTGGGGTTAGCTTTGAGAGTTCATTGCCTCCCTCTACTTCAGTTCACTCTCTCTACTCCTGTTTGCTATTGAAGATGTCTCTCAGCTTCCCAGTCCTGCCGTCATGTCTGCTGCCTGATGCCATGTATCCCCACCATACTGCACTTGCCACCATATCAGACCCTCTAGAACTATAAATCCAAAAGAACTCTCCCTTCCATAAGTTGCTTTATGGGTGCAGTACAGTGTAAATAAGTAATACACAGTGTTCTCAGTCCATTCTGCCTTCCTTTGACTTGGAACCTTCTGTGACTCGGAGCCATTTGACATTGTGGGGAATGTGGTGGCCTAATGTAGACACATTCCAGTGTCAGTGGAAACATCCTGGTGTTAGGAAGCCCAGAGATGGAGTTCTTCAAAAGAGAACACAATATGACATTTAGTTATATTCTTTCCCTGCATACTACCTCCATCCAACTTTCTTTGCATTTCTCATCTGAAACAAGAGCATTGCTGCCCTGAAGTCATCTTCACTTCTACAGCTTTATTGGTATTCTTGGGAAGACACTAAGGGCCACACCTGTCCTCTGGGCACACACACTTAACTTGTGTTCAGTTTCAAAATAACATTACGTACATCCAAGAGTGAAACATGGCCATAGGAAAAGAACAAAAATGTCAAATCCACCAACAGCTTCTCTTTCTGAATGTGTTTTCTGCCACCAGCCCTCTCTCTCTCATCCCCCAAATCTGTGCTGCTCTGAAGACCTTCGCTTTTCTGTTTGAAATAACTGATACCATAAAGTCACAGTGCCCGGAGGTTTGCGGTAAATAGTTTTGTAAGATTGCATTTCCTCACTTATCAACCTTTATCCTCCTATCCTCTCTCCCATGGCTCTCCCTAGTAGCTTTCCTCTTGGTTCGATTAAAGAGCTGCTGAGATCTGTCCTGAAGTCAGCTACAATGTGAAAATACTGAGAACTTCTGGTCTGCAACTGCTATCATCTCATTCTGCCCTTCCTGTTTCTGGCTTTTGCTCGGGTGCCAGGGTTCTTTGTTTTCTGCGCTGGTTAGACTTTTGGAGCATTGCTGTTCTCCTGGGGAATGGACAGCCCAAGGTTATTTACTAGTACATTAGCTGCACAAGTCCAGGTAGACTTAAGCCTATAGCCATGACTATCTGTTGGAAGGCCCTGCTACTTAAGGTTGCAGTACACCATGTCTGGACAGCGGTGGAAGACTCCCTTCCCCCAGCAGGGCTTCCTACTCTCTGTCTGACCTTATTTGGAAGCTGTCCCTGAGTTTGGATGCCTGACTTATTTTAAGTGTGACCTTTGACACAGTTCCCTGCAGATGTTCTCCCCCAGCCACTCCTATGGTAATTAGGTAATATGCTCCCATCTGTATGATGGGAGCAGTCTTCCAAATGCAAATAAAGCATACTTTGAGCACTTACTAGGTGATGCCACAGCTGCTATTCCCGTCCTATGTATTCCCCTCACCCCCTGGAATAAAATTGAGCTGTCTCACCGAAGCTGACTCCTGGAGGTTCTTTCTATCCTACTCACAGCTATACAAGTGCTACTGGCTACTTCTGCTCCCTTGGCCTGGTGGCCTGGTGACNCTGTGGCCTGGTGGCCTGGTGGCCAAAAGAAAAGGGAGACCCACAACCATCCATGAGCATGACTAGTAGATGTGTCATAAAGCACATGTGTTTGAGACACCCACCCCCCAAAACAAAAGCAATTTGGGAAACCTGTTGGTAGCAAAAAAGACTGAGCCTCAAAAAGGGAAAAGTAAATTCCACAATGGAAATCCAGGTGATTTAAGGCAATTTAGAAAATGGAGTTTTTATACCAAATATTGCAAAATATGAACTACTTAAAAGCCTATTTCTGTACCTATTGTTACTTTAGTTCGGATGTTGGTGTGGACAGTAGCTAGATTTTAAAGAGCCTTAGGGTTCAAGTAGTGTCCCTGTCCTTAGCAAGATAAAGACATCAGAATCAGACATCAGATGGCTTCTGTCAAGGCTTTAGAAGGTAACGTTAACTTGGTGAAATTCCTGGCTTTGATATTCTCAAAAGTAAATCTGTAGCTGGGTGGTGGTGGTGCATGCCTTTAATTCTGGGAGGCAGAGGCAGGCAGAGTTCTGTAAGTTGAAGGCCAGCATGGTCTATGTAG